>WHPZ01581681.1:0-45632 GCA_016617965.1 Macrosiphum rosae
TACTGGTGCCCAATTCGAAAATTCTGCCATAAACCCAGTTACAATTTATATTTATACTAATTAGAAGTTTGATTGTGCATCACATGGTATTTTTCCTTTTACCTAATTATATGTACCGGACTTTTTCACCACGGACTTTTTATATTTCGAACTTTTCCACCGTTGACTTTTTATACCTCGGACTTTTTAACCACGGACTTTTTTACCTCGGACTTTTTAGTAGTATACCACTCCCGACCACTGGTATACCTACTTAAATTTTTGATGTACGTTTTATATGTTTTAAATAATTTTTGAATTAACTACAGCTCGTCCCGTCAAAATATTCACCTAATTACTGTGGCGTTAGAATCCGGTCCCGTTTCTGCAATAGTGAATATTTTTTAATGGTTTTTAGATCAGTTGATAAGGTTTAATCTACTTAAAATTGTGATATACGTTTTATAAGTCTTAAATTATTTGGGATTTAACTGCAGATCACCTTGTTCAATACACCATAGCATGTTTCTGTAACCTGTAATTTTGTACTATTTTCGCAAGCATAAAATATTCTTTGATAATATATTTTTGGTTAATCTATGCATTTAAATTATAATTAAGGAATATATTTAATAATATAATAGTTATATAATTAAATATAACATTAGTGGTAATTAGAAAGTATTTTTTTCGCTGGGCATGTTCAGGCCATATTGTTTTCATTATCACAGTTGGAATGGAATCGGTACTGTCCCGGGTTTTAGATTACCCACGATTTAAGATACTTTTATTACCCTAATTTTGTTACTTTAAGCATTGAGCAATGCTTTTAGGTAGGTACCTATTGTTTATTTTAAAATAAACTAGTATTAAGAGGATGTCAGCGCACTAAATGTTTTCTCTATCTAGCCCACGCGCAACATTTAAGCAGAATCATCGTTTCTATGTTTTTTAAGTATTTAGAGGGAATGACAAATCGATTTTATATTTTATTGTTATTAGACATTGTATTCGACATTCAAAATAAATAAAAAAATTTTGTAAATTTAAATGATGTTTAAATTGTTTTGAAACAATATTTAGACAAATCGACATGTCATTCCCTCAAAAATATTATTCTCTATCTTTTTTGTAATAGGTAATTTTATTTTAAGATTACATAAAAACATAGAAAAAACGATTCTGTGTAAATGCGTTTTGTCGATGCCCCTGTAAGCCAGTTTTAAATGGTGCGCTGACATCCTCTTAATAGATAATATTATAATAGATGCAGTAAATAAATAAATAAATAAATAAATAAATATGTTAAAATAATTGTCTATGATTTTTCTTTTGAGAAATTGTAGTTGATATGAACTGCTAATTACCCAATCTGGCCCTGGTAGCTCCTTAATTGGTATTAATTCTGTAACTCAAGTTAAATTCAAAGTAAACCGAACACCATAGAAAGCCGCCAGCAATATATTCTGATAAAAAAAAATTTTAAAGTACAAACAATGAAAAATATTAGGGCAAGTGGGTGCCGCTCTGTTGTACAGTGGGTTACTGTAATGGATGGTGTTAAATTTGACTTCAATGAAATAATATCATTGTATACAAAAAACGATTCTGAGCAAAGACGGTCAGTCAGCCTATGATATTACTATGTATTTTTGATCTTATTATTGTCAAGAACGTAATTTATTTATTTATCAAATTTTCTTTTGATTTGGCCTAACAATCTATTTTTATATACCTACTTTGAACCATTGAGGTGATTATTATTTTAATAATTCTATAATTATCATTCATTCATACCTATGTCAATGAATAATTATATTAATATATTATACATGTTTTATTGGCCCTTGGGTCAAATAAATATTATATGCTTATAGGTTGGTACATATTGAGTATTGACACTAAGTTATATGTAGAATATTTACAAGACATTATATTTTTGTATAATGTACTAAACCAGTTCTCAGTTTATTTAAGTAAATAAAATTATTTTTATTGGGCAACCATTTTGTAATAACGTACAAATAATTGAATATAGTTTATGCAAGATATGGGTATAATCATTAATGATTATTTACACTGATAGTGTTGGAGTGTAAAAAAATAAATACAAGTATCAAAATAACACTATAACCTATCAAATTTACAAATGTTAAGGGAGCAAGAAACACAAAAAATAAGTTATTTATTTGAAAGAATATTTAATTTTAATTTTTAACAATAATAGTTTAGCTTTAGTGTTACTATTTACATTATTCAACAAGTTATAGGGAATGGAATAAAAACACGTAACGTCATTGGGTCAGGTTTATCTTAAACGTGTTTAAGTTGTTAGCTTCACACAATAATTTAATTACATTTATAAAGTATATTTTTGAATTTTTGATGTACATATGTGATGTTTTTATGCACTGAAGATGTTAGTTGAACCAGGATTTGTCTTAAGTGTTTAGTTTTTTTGAAATATATAAAATCTTATAATAGTAATTTTTGTTACCCATGCTTTTGTAGTGGTAGCAGCCACTTATCGCAAAATGACATGGCGCAATCAGCCATTATCTCAAAAGTTTGAATAAAATACTGATACTTCTATTGTCTTAAGCACAAAGTCACATACCTATTTATATTAAGTAAATCAAACACCAAAAATAAAACTTTTAGATAGGTAAAGCATTGTGTAAAGCGAGGAACTTTTTCACAATATATAAGATAGGCAATTTAAATCGAGTCCGGCCATTCCTTAAACAAGATTTAATTTTAACCAAATTGTTTTTAATGGTTTAACTATGATAATTTAATATTTAATAATAGTTTGCCGAAAACATTTATTATTGTAGTGTGCTCCTATTTCTAATGATAAGTAATGGATTTTATTTTAAATTCAAACTAAATAATAAAACATAATATCAATGAAATTTATATTATACTTGGTAAATTAAAATACTTTAGGAGTATGGAGTACAAAATTATAGTTCAGCTTATAATTTAACGCTTAGTGCTTAATTATGAGATAATACATTAAAACAAACTAATATTATAAATAAATAAAAAAAAAAACAAGTCTGCCATGTTAAAAAATTAAAATTACTATCCCAATTTTTCAACAGATTCCTGAATGTCATCAATTTGCTCTTTCAGTTTGTTCCACTGACCAACAGACAAAGATATGCCTAAAAACATAATATTAATATTTAAAATAAAAACTTAATTAGGAATAAATTTTTTTTTATTTACCTTTTTTTCCAGGAAGTGTTTCTCCATTCTTCTCATAGAATTCACGGATGTCAATGAAAAGTTTACCACGGAATTCCCTTACTTTAACAAAACGATTTTTATCCAATGCAAAAGAATGCTCTTCTTCATTTGAGCTGGTTTTCTTGGAACTTCCTTTATCAGAAGGTTTAGATTTTTTTGGAGGAGGATTTCTCTAAAACCAAATTAATTTTATACATTAAAATTCACTGTTATGAATTATTATGATTATTTAATATGTATACTTCTTTACAATAAATAATATAATTTTAATATTATTTAAGATAATATGATTTACCTATAACAATAAACTATTGATTATGAATTAGTAAATTACTGAAATGAAGAAAGATATGGTATTATAAATATATTAAAAAAATTAATAATTCAACATTTTACTTGAATGAATGCATTATATTAAAATATAGTAAGAAGTAAGAACCAATATCAATTATATTATTATGCAACTATTAAAGGTATTAGGTTCAAATTTGTTATATCTTTTTAAACATCATCTTTATTATTTGATTGTTCTATTAAATAAAGCTTAATACATGTCCGAAATGGATCTTTACAGAAGTACTTCAACTTGGTTTTTTTTTAAGATAAATTCAATGTACAAAAAAATATTCAACATATTATGTTTATTATATATTATTATAATAGGTACCTACCTAGATGTGTATTAATTTGTTTATTCTATTGGAAAACCATTATAGTTTAGTTAGTGATTTATATTTTGTATGCAAGCTATTACGCATATACCTAACTATAGTTAAATAATGAATGAACAATTGTGAGTAAACATCAACAAAATCCATCTTGTGTGGTTAGTTTTAATGTTTCCAAATCAGGTATGTGTAACCCAATTTTTTAATCGTTGAAGAAATTTTAAAAAAAGGGTAAGAATATTATCTGTGTTCTCGGTGGTTTTTTCCTCGTAATTTTAATTTTAATGCCAGTTCTACATTACATACTTATAACTCGCTTAAAATTAAAATATCAAAAAAATAAAAAATACTGAAGTGTACACAAATAATATTCTTACCTGCCTTCAAACTTGATAGTAGTTAAAGTACAACACTAAATTGGTTTTGCCAAACACAAATTATGTAGTATACTGTATGTTTGTAAGTCAGTCGACAGAGACATCACATAATAATATTATGTAGATTACATTGGATCCTCTACCGGTTAACAGGGGTTATTATACACCGACGGCATAACATTATTATAATATGCCGAGAAAATCACCCGAAATAAGTACCATACGGTCGAATTTCCGAAGTCGTTGGACTACATTTGTACACAGCATTGTACAGACAACAATCTCCGGAGTCCGGGGAAAGGTACGCGATATTTTTTCAATCAAAAGTCACCTTTACATTATCATCAAACACGAGCAGTTAATTTTTTGAACGCATCAGCCTAAGACTTACGTCGTCGGGTCCGGAGTCGGAAGAAGAGGATTCTGAGGCGCTACGTTTGGACTTTTTCGGTGCCATTGTGAGAACGTTTCCTTTTCCTGTAACGTTGAAATCCCAAACCGCTGAACGGGGACGGTTGGAAAATACTGAAAATCGAAATACAACTATATACGACGCTCACGAGAGTAGTTTCACAACGGATCTCAAATCTCAATTTAATCTTTATTAACCTGAAGGCTAAACTTACCTATTATGCCAGACGGCAACAAATGTCACAAACTCATAGTCGTAACCTCAAACACGGTCGCCGTTACAGTGCGACCGATCGGTGTCACGTTAATTACCGGACGAACGTACAGTTCCGCGTTTTTGCGCGCCCGACGCGACAGCCCTGCGGATCGTGAAGTTTTCGTACCGCGAGTACATTTCCCGCGTACGAGTTTAGTCACGTTCAGGCACGTTCCCTCGGTGATTTCGCGTTGTACTTGTTGAGTTTCGCGGGAGGCGCCGCTCGCGAATATTGCACGTTGCCCTCGCGATAATCGGACGAACTTCTTGTCGTCGTTAAGGTAAGTTGTTCGTTCTTCTGACTTCTCGCTGTCAACGATATACATTTATTATCGAAATTGACCACGAGTCCGGTGGCGATCGTAAGAACATATAATGACTGAATTGCCGCAACTATAGGGGGACGCATATAGCATCCCTCTTAAATTTTAGCACCCCCAGCTGGCTGCCTATTTCCGAAATGTAAAAAATTAATGCATTTTTATTATTTTGCCTATTATTATTTTATTTTATTAATATTACGACTATTTCTTATCGATTCAGATTTTTTATGCCACTATGACCGTATGTTGGAAATACTAATGACTATTTATTATATTAATAAAATGTCAAGAATTGTGCAAGGATATTATATATAATAATAACCAACAAACATTTTTGTGACTTAGAATATGTTCTCATTTTGTATGGTTACAGCGTTTATCAATACCACATGTAAAACAACTGTGACCAATATAAAACATAATAAATAATAATTTACTAAAACCACGAACCATGTCGTACACATTTTACGGTGATAGTGAAATAGTCCCTAAAATAAATAAAATAGGCTTAAACCACACATTTTAGATACTCTAAATTAAACTTAAAATTATGTTGTTAAAAATTATTATGTCTGTTAATATAGTAATTTTGTAGGTAGGTAATTAAAATCAAATTTATATCGTTAAAAATGGGACGTTGATCTGCACTATTGATCCGCAATATTCCGGATAATGTATCTAGAATCTTAATTAATTTTATTTCCAGGTTGCTGTTACTCAAATATTTTATCCATTTAACTAGCTGAGATTTAAATAAATTACCAAAAATATTCACCAATTGGATATAATAATAGGACGTATTATGTTGATTGATTTTTGCCATATGCGGACATGCGAAGCCCGGTGCAGTATGATAAACATCACTTTTAAAATAAGGAAAACACGTACCTATATATTTATGTATAATAATATATGCTATTATTTAGTATTAAACATAATTAAATAATATGTAGGAATCGGATGGGTCAATCCTCATTGGGTAATCAGTCATTACTGTCACAGATTTCTTTATACATTTAATCAATGGAAATAAATAAATAATACAAATTAAATATTTTGTAAATAAATCATCGGAATTTGCACTTACAATCGAAATCTGGTTATGATTTATTGGTATTGACAGTAGCGTTGTAGTGAAATACCATTATTATCTGAAGACTTATAGATACCTATAATAATCACAAAACAAGATTAATCGTTGAACACCTGTTAGACTGTTAGAGTAATAATTAATATTTTTAATTTACTTTACTTTAACTAGACAGTGTAAGTGTGTATATGTCTTGGCCAAGATACTAATTTTATTTAGATTTAATATTATGTTTTAATCAATATTTTATCGGTTAGGTATATATATAATATTATTTAATACATTTGGGAGAGAGGGTCTGGACCCTGATTCCTGAACACTCCCACTCCTAGTACTACGGCCTTGATTTCAGTATGTTATACATATTAAACCTTTGTTTTCTTTCTATAAAGTATTTGTTTGAAATTATTTGTCAACCTAAAACACCTTAATTAAAAAAATATACATTTCGAATTAATATGCAAGGGTTGTTGTTGCTGACAATGCATATGCAAATTTCGGAAAAAAAAAACATTTTGATTTCTAGTTGATAAAGCAATATACTAATGTTTTTTCTACAAGTTTTTTCAATCAAATATATTTGCATACAAATTACACACTTCGCAGTCAAATGTACTTATAAAAAATAAAAATTGTGACAGGAATACGAAATCCCATGTATGAAATTGAAAAATAATTTATAATGTTAATAATAATAATCTCATTGAATATGCAAATTAATTGATGTACAATATTGAATATAAAGATTTATTGACGAGTACACATTATGATAAAATAACTAATGATTATGAGTATAAAAGTCACTATATGTTACACAACAAATAAATTACCTTTTATTAAACAAAATATTGTACCTATCCTTTTTAAATTTATTTGTAAGTAGGAAGGTATAGTAAGGTATAGTAAGGTAGTAGGTAAATCTCAGGGTATATTATGTTCTAACCAATTAAATTAAAAATATAAGCTATAATAATTATTTTTAATATTGTATCTTTAATCTATGCAGCGTGATTGCACTGCGAGTATGGTTTTAACATATTATAATTTTGAAGTATTCGTAATTATTATAAATTCAAGTGTATGTGTAATAATTTATATAGACGGGCAAAGAGTATAGTCCAGCTGAATTTGATAAAAATGTAATCTTTTTATTTTTTTATACGTTTTACTAGGTTTATATGTACTTTTAAAATATTTTATATTTCCTTTCTTTATCAAATTTATGTAGCCATTTTTATTTAGAAAGCTTACTACTTTTCTTATTCTTTCATCCACCTGCAATAAATAACTTCCCAAGCAGTACTTGAATATTAATGTTTTTCACAGAAAGATTTCTTCTTCGTGTATACAGTAGTATATTATACTATATACACCAAACTCAGGTATAATAATATTCAGTGAGCTGACCTCGTTGAGGGAAACCGTCCACAGGGACGAATATAATATATTATATACATCCATCTATTTTAACCGACTATATATATTTTGTACTCTTAAGATTTCCTACCGTGTTTATTCCAAGTGCATATATGTCTTAGTATAAAAACAATTAGATTTAGACTAAGTACCTACTTATTGTCATCTATCTACTTTCAGATGTACCTACATGAATTTAATCGCCAAATTATATTACTTTTGCTATTATAAATTATTTATTAATTCTTGAAGGTATCCAAATTCTGAAATCGTTTAACGTGTTTATGTCTAGACAATACCAACAACTTCACCTCTGAATGTTCATTTATTTTTTACCATAATCGTATAGTTATTAGTATATACATAACTTACCACTTACGTGGCTACTGACTACATTGGTATTTATTTTGTTATTATGCAATAATATTATGCAGTATGCATCACTAAAACTAAAATTTCTTAGGTATTTTCCAGTCAGTCTCCCGGTGGTGATATGAATTTCACTTCTGATCGATCTTTTTTGGTGTATAAACCAAAAATTGTAGGTATACTAAAAGAAATGAACGATTTTGAAATCAAAAACGTATTGCAGGGTGACTATTCATTGCAACTGAAAATGTCGTAACAGTGATCCATAAAATATATAGTGAACATTAAATTAATACCTCATTTCCAATATCCAGGGATATATTATTTTCAAAGCATTTATAATCGGGGTATGATTAAGTCCAAGCATATAATTATATAGCTCTAGAGTCTAGGCACATCAGTTTTAATAGCCTATTATTGTAATGCCATATAAGAAAAATGTTCAGACATTTTCAACTTTTAATATTTTTTCTACACAATTGGGTGATCCGCCAAGCATGTTATGCTTACCACATTTTTCATTTAATAATGACTTTATTTCAATTCTAATTTTTAAAATGGTTTAGTAAAACAAGAATCATTCTTTTTACAAAATATATTATACACTAAGATTTAATTATACCAATTAAGGTATTAGGTTATGATGCATGTCAGTACTCAGTACCAGCGTGTCTTAAATATGTCTTACTGTAAATAGTTAAGCAGATCGTACTTTTTGAAAATGATGATGTATCGAAATCAAAAGTTGTAATGTTAAATGAATACCTATAGTTTCTAAGTTTTTAAAATGTAAAAATGTATATTATACTAGGGATAATAATCCTTAAAAATGTTTTTTAAGAATACAAAATACATTTCAAATAATTGGTGTCTAGTAATTATTATACTACGACCATTTTAACAAATTATAAACTATTATTGACTATAATTTTAAAATGATCATAGAAAAATCTTCCAAAGTCCAAACCTATTATTCTTAGTAACCTACCTCCGCGCCGTTTTATTTGTACCCGCAGTAGGCGTACTTGCTTAGACTTTGTTAAGACGTATTTACGTCCAATATAATTTAAAAACGCAATGCGTAGGTACTTTTATTTCACTATAAATGGATATTTTTCTTCTTCTTCTTCTTCTTCTTCTTCTTATTATTATTATTAATATTTTACACATAATATGGTCTTATTTGTACCATCAACACAACCGTTTTCGAATCCAATTATTTGTTTTTTATCTGTGAAATCGAATTACTAATAATACCTACATGTTAATGTTTTCTTGTAAAAATCACGTACTATTTACTCAGAGATTTCGTGAAATATTTTTGTCATCTACTCGAACTGTATAATATTTATAATATAATCTTGTTGTTGGATAAAAGGAAGCAAAATTATATTCTCGGGTTCTTTATCTCTGGAAGTCCATAACAATTTGGTCTTACTTAGTCGTAATTACTATTGTATTATAATAATGGGGACCCCTTTTAACGTTTGCCGCCCGCGGTCCTTTTCCCTAAAATCCACCACTGTACCATTTGGGTTTAATTATAATTTTATGTAAACGTACATTGTATATAATGTAGAGTCATTGATTAATATTTAATAATTATTATTCTAAAAGTATTGACTTCATAAAATTATTATTGAAAAGTCTTGTATATTCTGTTTGAATATCGTAGGTATATTATATGACACCGTTATGTAGGTTTTCGGGCAACCGAATTATACTAACCGTTTTTTATTTTTGAATTTCAATCAACGAATAATTATTTATAATTATAATTGGGGCTATTCTAACTTTGCAGCTACAGTAAATGTATAAAACGATACTAAAATTATTTTGTGTTTAGTCATAAATCGGATACAATAATAGTATCTATAATAATAGATACATTACAAGGTTAGGTAATACTTTTTAGGTTTTTTGTATTGGGCTATAATATGATACATAAACTGACAATTTCCAGCAAACGGGGAATCGTGACTGTTTTTCTTAACCGTCGTATATAGCTGAAGTTATTTTATAAAACAATATTAAAACTTATGATGTATACACATATTTTATTTGGTTAGTAAGTATATTTTATTACTGTGAGAAAAATAATAATTACAGTATTTCATTATATTTAAATTTTTCCACGAACACATTTCATTTAAAAAGTTTATTTTCTTAAATACTCTTAATATTATATCGTTATTCTTTTCAGCTCAGATTGTGTTGGTTATTAAAATGAAAAAAAACATTACATTGAAAGCAATAACTTACATGGCCATATTATAATACAATATGAAATTTCATTCATAATAAACCCTTACCACTCTACATCTATTATAGTGAAAAATAAATTTATTGTATATTTCGTTTTATAAAATTAGAACTTTTTGCTTGTGGATGAAAATCGGATAAAAGATTTTAATTTTTCTGTACCCGTGTGTACCTTAATGTATTGTTTATATTCCTACATATATATAGAATATTGTATATAGTAATTTTTTATTGTTTTGCTTGTTTTAAAACTTCAGTATGGGAAATCTACGTACTACGGCTATAGGTGTAAATTAATACTCAACTAAAAATAAAGTGTTTGGCTGTATGCAGCTGGTTAGTGGTTGGTAGAGATAATTAATATATATTATATCGAGGAGACCGATGTGATAATGTAAGGGGAGTGCAGTCCATCTTCGAGAGGAGAAATCTTCAATGACAATTTAAAAAAACATAATATAATAGGTACTATGTAATATAATATACTGTATACATCCATAACTTCACACACATAAAAAGCGGGTAAGTGGATGTTGCTCTACTGTGCAATAGGTTACAAGTGGGTCAATGTATAATGGATTGAATCAAACTTGAATTCAATGATATAATATCATTGTAAAGTAAAAACGATTCTGAGCGGAGACGGTTTGTCAGTCTGGATATTTTATTTTGTTATTATTTATTATAGTCTGTAAATTGAATTAATATTATAATATTATAATTTTTTATTAGTTTTTAATTTCTATGGTGATACACAAAGCGTTAGAAATTAAAATCCCGATTTTTCGTAATTTGTCAGTGGTTTTTACCATGACATTAAATAATTATTGAGAAAATCGAAAAATGACCTCTCTAAAGTACCATTTTGATCCAATTTGCTAAAAGATAAGATACTATAATATGTTGAAATTGAAGCACTCCTTCTAGTAGACATTTTTTAGGTATACAGGATAAAAAAAGATAAACACCATTGTACAACCACTAGTTTCCTCGCTTCGCTTAGAATCTAAAAATTCTAGATTTATTTATTTTTTTGAGGAGAAATATTATTATACAAATATATCTACATACATAATACCTATATTAATTTTAATTTTCGGAAACTTCACATACAAATGTATGATTTTGTGTGATGAACCAGGCGTGGATTCAGGGGGGGGGCTATGTGTGCTCGGGCACCCCATGTCGTCTAACGTACTCTAATCCAGTGCTTCTCAACCTTTAACTTTAGAGTCTAAGCCACTATTAAAATACATTCTAAAATAGAAATGTCATTTTTTTAGATTCTGTGTGATGAATGGATGATGTGCTTTTTTATATTGAATTTAAATTTTTTTTTTTTGTTTCTGTCATCACCGTATTTGGGGCAGTATACCTACAACTGCTTCAATTTTCTTCAACAGTATCTATCTCGATCGATGGGAAAGTGAATATAGTTGGTTCATTCAGAAGGTCAAAATTTACAATTCCAATAGTTTTAAAGGCACCTAGAATAACAAAATAAAAACCAAGGAAATATGGGAATTTTTAAGCAAAATCAGTTTTGGTTTTTGGTGTAACTCTAAAACAAATAACCGTAGATACATTTTCATTGAATGTTTATATATTAGCATTAATTTCTGTACACGATAAAATTAACACGATCAAAATATTTTGACTTGTTTTGAGCTCTTTACGAACAAAATTAATTTTCAGTTTTTTAGTTTTTTTTCTATGATTGTCAATAAAATTTTATTTGTTGGGTGAAAAAGCTTGAAAATTTAATACAAGGCTCTTAATATATTGTAACAATGGCATTTCAAAAATATTAAATATACAGTCACAATTTTTTCTTATAAGCATTTAAATTTCAAATCTTGACAAAATTCGTAAAAATCAAGAAAATGTGCAAATTATTTTGAGTTAGAAATACATAAAAAATTTATTTTTAAATCTAACATTGGAAAATTTAATACAAAATTCCTCATAAGTATGTCTACCTTATTAAAAAGTATCTACAAAAAAATCAAATTAAATTTTTATATCATTATTGGATATTCTCACGATTTCTCATGTATAGGCATGTTTCTTATTTTGTTGTAATTCAAACACGAATAACTGTAGATACTTGAATTTTACACCATATAAAAACTTATCAATTCCCATACTTGATAAAATGTAAAAAATATTTTGACCTGTTTTGAGCTGTTTACGGACATTTAAAATTTTTTTTAGTTTTTTTCTTCTTTAATTGTCAATAAAATGTCATTTGTTGGATCAAAAACCGTCAACATTTAATGCAAGGCTCCTGCTATAGTTTTACTTTACTAGTTGAACATTTTTGAAAATATATATAAGCAACATTTTTTTTATAAGCATTCTAAGTTCGAATTTTGACAAAATGTGTCTAATTTTAAATTTAAATTATTTTATAGTTAAAAATGTATAAAATGTTATACTTTTATAGCTAAGGATTGACAATTTAAAACAAAGTTCCACTCAAATAGGTAAATAAGTTACTTTATTCACAAAAATATCATCAAATATACTGAGTAATATTAAAGCCTGAGTCCTGACTGACTGTCTTCGCTCAGAATCGTTTTTCTTATACAATGATATTATTTCATTGAATTCAAATTTAACACCATCCATTACAGACTACAGTGATCCAATATTGTAATCTACTGTACAGCAGTACCACTTGCCCACCTTTTGTTTTTTGAGCACCCCTTGTTAAAATCTTCTAGGTCCACGCCTCCGATGAACTAATCATTGTTCTCTTTAGAAATTCTAAATAATAATTATTGTGTAAATGTCACTAAATGACACAATATGCGAATCATGATATTATACCTTTTGCCAAATCTACACGTGTACTCTTATATAATAATATATATGTTACATATAATGTACAAATCGAGTAATGTTCATGAATGTATATCGTGGACAGCGTGTTACTTTACCGAGTAAAGTGTATATTATAAGTATTAACCACATACTTTATTGTTAAAGTCAATAACCTATATAATAGAACTTATATTTATCAAATCTTTTTTTTTTCAATTATATATTATAAATTATAGGTTTATTATATTATGGATCATTTATCTTGAAGTTTCAAAAATAAATATAATATCAAGGAAGTATTAAATTATCAACAAATTATTGACTAATAACGTAATTATTATAATGAAAATAAACAAACTCATAATATTAGTTGTCAGGTCATTGAAAATCTATTTGTTTTCCAAAATAGTAAATATATGTATTTGTTTTATTTTCTAGTTAAATTCATATATTTGATTTCCTATAATAAGTGACGAATTCTAATATTTGGATTCCGTTAAATATACATATTATTTTGATTAATTAGACATTCATAAAAATTAATTCTCTCTTTAATAGATTATCATAACAATATCAAATAACAATCAATTAATAATATATGTATCTGTAAACTATGTTTAATAATGTCTAAAATTATACAAAATCATTAACTCGGGTAATGTACGAAAGAAGTGTTTTATAGACAATATATTTTTTTCTATTCAATAGTTATGGGTATAGTGTATACATGCCCGTCTTTCGTTCTATTTAGACGTTACATAATATTTATATTCTTATATATCTAGGTACTATAATAATTATTATGTAACTGAGATCAAATTATAAAATATACGTCTTAAATCGTATCTACACGGACTAAACAGTTACGTGATTTCAGCCAAGCGATCTGTAACTTTATTAGGAACTTCGAATTTGCTGCATGCTTCCGACAAACCTGGAGAGGGAGTTGATAATAATAGTCACGCGTGAATAGTTAGCTCGGAGTGTGAAAAAAAAAACATTTTGATGCGAAAAGTTAGACGGGACACCGTCGACACGGGATATACGAGAGACCTACTTATAAATTATTATATTATATATACATATAGAACTCGTTATTAGTTTTTTTTCAATTTATGTGATATAATATTTTTTTTAAACTTTCGAGCTATCTACAACCTACCTATTAAACGTATAAAAAAATGAATACGATAGTAATTTAATAGTCGTTCACATTGTATATAATATATAGATTATAGGTGTTGATGACTTTCATCGGAGGAGGTTTGGAAATAATTTAGCATTTCTGTTATCTACTTATAACATAATATATTCTATCGTTGGCTGTTGCATGCAGGTTGGGCGTCCGTCACAAGTATATAAGCTCGCTGGTGATTAATTGTTTTGTTATATATATATTTAAGAAAATAGCCTGACATAAATATATTTTATCAGAATAAAATATTCTCATCAATTTTAAGTCTTAAGAAACTTCCGGTTTTGCCACCTATATACCTCTATAACCTATAAGTACTGTATTAAATAGTAATTATATGCGCATTGGTGATACCGCGACGTGTAACGTTTTATACATTTATTTTGCGAGCCTAAACTAAATGGGTATGTATATAATATATAATATATATATGCACACTTTATTCATTAATCACTTGTACGGGACTCGTGGGCGTTGCTTTTCGATATTTAAAGTTTATTCTTTATACACAAGTGTTTTAAATTTTGTATTTTTCTCATCTCTTCTTCGTAGGCTTACAAATAACTTAAAAATTATGGTTGAAACGCACTGTGTCTCAGTGTAAAAATGTATAAAATGCAAGTAGGTATTATGCGGGTTTACGTAAAAAAATATTATTTTCAATTTTAGATCCTATTCTGATATGATAATATGTTGTAGCATATGAAGTATAGAGTGATTCACCAAGCATGCTCACCCCATTTTTCTTCTTTATTATGTAATGCAATTATTCAAAATCAGATTTTTGGAGATTTTAAATATACTCAAAGGCAATTTTTTAAATTTTTCATTCAACTTTTTAAAAAAAAATTATCCACTAAATAATTTACACGAAAAAGGGGAGGGGTCTTTGCATTTGAAAAACAGATGTTTGCACCATCCTTATGGCGGAGTGTCCGATACACACCTAAAGTACAGGTAGAGTTCAAAAAATCTCAAGAATTTGAAAGTATGGTCTAAATAACGTATATTTAAAAATTCCAAAAATCAGAATTTGAATAAATTCATTGTTAAAGGAAAAAATAGAGCGTGAGCACACTTGGTGAATCCCTCTGTATATTATAATAAACTTATTCTTCATCTGTTCTGTACTAATACTATAGATAGCAGATAATCGTTATCAGTCCAAAGAGTAAACCTCAGAAAATAAGCATAATTATGTATCGTCAATATTTTGTTGTACTTATTGCTTAGGTACCTACACGTTTTTTGCAATTTTTAATTATAAGTACACATTTCTAATTTATTTTAACATATCTATAATTATAAGTCATGCGTGTCTTACTGTCTTTGTTGTTCCACGAAAAATGTATGTTCTATACATCTATAATAATTTAGTACCTACTTATGTAATTATGAGGTATTGCTAGTACTTCTCAAAATATTTTTATATAATATAGGTGCCCAAAATAAAGAGTGATTCCAAGTTTGTTCTTTCAAACCATAACTTTGTGTTTTTTTTTTCAATTTAACAATCGAGTATAAAATATTATTTATTTGTGAATACGAATAAAATAATAATATGTAATATATCGACAAAGTTTGTTTAGAGGCAACTGTACCGTGTTTTCCACTTTCCACATTGTGACGTCATGTTTCAACCGTTTTGAACCACAATAGATGGCAAGACTGCTATCGAGTTTAATTAGTGTACCTACATCTGTGGAAGTAGTTAATAACAATAGTTTACAACAATGTAAACCGACCTTGCCATCGCTAGGGTCCCGTTGTCAGCCAGCAAAAATGAATTTCTGGAATACAGTTAATTTCGGCTCTATCGTATGTGATAGAATACCTAATGATTGGCTGGACCGAAGTATTTTCATGTATTCATCTTGCGCAGTTTTCCCGATTCATCAATGGACATCGAGACTGCATGGTGTCGCCCCAAAGTATATACGCAACTGATTTTTGTAGAAACATTTTGTACAGCGCCGTAATTTATCAAGCCGGCTCAGAATGTCAATAACTGTGTAAGTTACATAAACAATTCTAATATTTAATACATATATTTTGGTTTTCGATGGATTTTACGTTTCCACGCTCTTATTTAATTCGTACTATTAAATATTAATTATATATTTTATGTCCGGTATATTTACGCCAATACGCTCCATATTATACCAACTACCTATCCGTGACTCGGGCTTGATAACATGTTTAACATATTTTTACACAGAAATGTTGGCAAATGGTTATCGTCTAATTATATAATATTTTTAATGTATCTGCAAAAATGGTGCTTTCAGCTTTATCATAATAAATGTTTGTACATAATTATATTGCCTGCAGTAGAACATAGCCGAGAACAATTACGGTGGACCACAATATTATATATATATAGAAAGAGAGACCGAATCGGTACTTAATTCGTAAATTGTCGGTAGACCGCATACTAACAAGAGACATCCGAATAACGCGTGTAGTATTACGTATATAATATAAGGTGCGCACGTCTCGCCTGTCAATGTTATATAAGTATATACAGGATGACTCACCGATCATGCTCATCCCAATTTTTTCTTTTAATATAATAATATAATGAATTTATATAAATTCTGATTTTTTTAATTTATAAATAATATATACTTATTATCATTATTTTCAAATAAGTACTTAGATTTCTTATACTTATATTGTTATCAGGTGATTTTTTTGAAAATGATGATGAGTCTAAATTAAAATTTGAACGAGCAGTTTTCCAGTTATTAGATATGTAGTGTTACCTACTAATAAGATAAAAGTCTTTAAAAATAGTATTACAAAACTATAAGATAAATGTAATATTTAATTTAGTATTTATTATCCTTATATAAAAAGTAGGTAGGTACAAATAAAAGTACGTATAAAAGAACATGCCTTTTTTATGTTCCAATTTTGTGACGACACTATTTAATATTTTTCCAATTTTTTTCTCTGAGTCCAAATACCTTTCTGAGTGTCACCACGATTATTATTTTTTTTTTTCGGAGGGAAGGGTGAGTGGGTAATTGTATTTTCAGAATGTATCTTTAATCTATATCTTCTAAAATATGTGGCTAGCTGCATCGTGAAATAAAAATTCGCAACGATTTCGCAGAACACGCGAGCTTAATATCATCGTATGGTTTCACGAATGATGAGAGCTTGTGGCTGCACAATGCACATGTATGGCGTCGGACCAGCTGCTGCAGCAGTCGAGCTTAATGACGGGTTGCCGGAAAGGAAGGTCAAAATTGCTTGCATGCCAAAAGTTTGCGTGTTTAATTAAAACGGGCGATATCTTGCCGGACCTGCCTAAACCTTAATTTTGTTTGCATAAACTTAAGCTTTAATCTTTTGAAGTGAACAATTATATGTTTGTACACGTGTGCTAAACATATTATACACTGTATGGTCGGTTCGTGTATGTTTTAAATGTATAGCTGTCTGCAGTTGTTATAAAAAATAATATAATATACGAGTACCCATCGAACTATATATATTATTAAAGTGTACATGTTGTACGACGTTATCATAATAATAATAATAATCATGTTTGTAACGCCGCGTCGCGATGATCGAATATTATTTAATAGGTTGACGAATAATAATTATAAATCAATATTTATCGAGTGAAATGTTGAAAATGAAAAATGAATATGACACTGCTATGATGTATTATTGTATTTTATAGTACAAAATATGATACATTTTAGGTATAGATACAATGTATAATTTATAGGTATATTATATAATATGTATTTTAATATTGACGAATACTAGATAAAACTTGGAACGCATTTACAAAATAATTCTACCTTTTAAAATTTGGTAAATTAATTATTATTTCTTAAACACATAGAATTATGTATAAATACATTTTTTTCATTTATCTTTTAGGTAATTAATAAACTTAACGATGGAAAAAATTAATTTTGTCTCTAGGTATTTTTTTAAGACTGATATAAAAAAAGTGCCTAATTAATTAATAAATTTATATTTTTTTATTTCCATTGTTAAAACTTTTAACGACAAGAACATTTTTAATTGACAATAATTGTGTTAAGTTTTGTGTGACACCTCCTATTTTTTAATGCACCTACGTTTATTGAAAGATTAAATTAACTAGCAAAAAGAAGAAAATATTTTATTTTTTAAGTATTTCATCAAATAAGCGTATAATCATGATGAATAAATAAAGAAAAGCGTTAATTTATTATTTCATAAATATATTAAATTGTCAATAGTAATATTTAAATTTAACTTAATAAGTGTATATTTATGGTTTATTGCCTGAGTTAAATCATTTGCATTGTATGCTATTTGGTGTGATATTTATTTTCATTCTGTTAATAAAATATGTATACGAATGGTATGATAGTATGTTTGTAATGCATTTCAAAAATAATAATAAATATTTAATAGAACTGCACAATATTGTGGTCACACGGCGTTGTGAATAGGCATTTTGGGTACATGACTGTTGTCTGTCCATTTTTTTTTCGATATCTCCTCATTAGCCATTATTATTTATTAGTTTTTTACCTATAATCATAGGCATGTACAGGAATTCTGAATGTTGGGTTTGTAATAAAAAATCTAATTGCCCTATTTAAAATTGAGAAATACAATAGTTATAATTATATGTAGGTATATATTTTTGCGAGTATCCATGCGAGAGGTTTGGAAAATAATTAGGTTCTATGAAAATGTATAATTATTGCAAATACTTCGGTATTTTATCTTCAAATTGTTTTTATAATAACACTCATAATATAATTAAATAACTAACTATTGGTACTTACTATTATTTATTTGTTTATTTATTACAAATATACGAGTTTCCCCTTTAACATTAAAGTAACAGTTCAAAAATTATTATAATAGTAGGACATTTAAATGTATTAGAAATATTATATGTTATACAATACCTAATGGAAGTACCTACTAATATTAAAATAAACCATCATCAAATGAGGGATCCTCATTGGCGAGTGCGGAGTGATATAGTACGTCTTATAGGCTCATTTTGTAAATAATTTGTGTTGGCGATAGGAATATGGAAGGTTTTTTGAGAACTAGATGTATATGAAGGGACTTCAAAATTTATTTGGGATAGCAAACATGGGGAATCGACGTTGTTGGACACGTTTAAGTTTTCAGAAACGGTGTAAGGATCCTAGATTACAGATTCGTATTCTAAAATACGACAAACTGAAGCACAATATAAATATTTCAGTGGTTTTCCTTATTTGAAGTCTTTGGATAGACGCATTATGAACCCCAAAACTTTAAATGCAGTTTACAGCGTCGAATGCTTTGGCTAAATTCGTATAAACAACATCAACTTGAGATCGTTTTTAGACACAAACATAAAATTGGAAAAACTGAGTTGCATATAGTTGATCTACAGGGTAGAAACCCGTGTTATTCTTCAATAAGAATATTATTCACTGATGGTTCAATACTGTGTAAAACCATAGATTCGAACAGTTTGGATAAGTGAAATTGAATGGAGATATTTCTATAATTAGTTAGATTAGATTTATTACCAGATTTATGGATGGCTGTGTCTGAGTTTTACAACTGAAGGAAAATAACCCTCATATAAAGTCATAGAGAGGGTTAAGAAGTTGTCGCAAATAATAAGACAAAAGATTATAATATATACTCTTCTAAGTAAATTATTGTCATCCTTAAATACTAATAACTACAGATTTAAAGCCCTTTTGGCTGCAGTTTTTTGTTCGGCTGCATTGAGAGTGATTTCTGCTATTATGGTTGACATTTTACCACCTTTTTGTACAGTTAAACAGAGAATTTTGAGTCTAAATCACTGACCACTGGATGCTCGCATTCCCGTGACGTAGCGACTCTTCTGATTTACCAAATTGCTCTGTAGCTTAAAAATAACATTATAACTACAGTACCGACAATTTACAAAAAAAAAAAAATTAAAAAATGTGAGCTTAATTTACCTGTTTTACCCGTTAATTTTCCCGTTAACCTTGCGGTGGAGGGAGGAGATGATTTTTTTCGATGCTCCTGGA
Organism: Macrosiphum rosae; assembly: GCA_016617965.1. Lineage (NCBI taxonomy): Eukaryota > Metazoa > Arthropoda > Insecta > Hemiptera > Aphididae > Macrosiphum > Macrosiphum rosae. The sequence continues at coordinate 20,478 of WHPZ01581681.1, forward strand.
CTTGACCTAAACTAAACTGCTCTAAAGTTTAAATGCACCAGTATTAAGAGTGTTATTCGGTAGAAACAAATTTACTTTTATATTAATACTAGAAACCTAGCCAAAAACCATATAATATCATAGGACGGATAAAAAAAATCAACCGCGAATTACATAATAATATGAACGATTACAAAATATACATATACGAACAAGCACAAACTCGCTTTGACATAATTTGTTTATAATCGTAAGACGGAATAAGTAGTTCTATACAACATTTACCTATATACAACGCAGGAACAACATTAATTTCTGCCATGAAAACGATTAGCGAGGAGAGAAATGGCCCACCCGAGAGCGTATAATGCTATTTATCTTAAGTATAGAAGCGAAGAGCAAACGATGCTTTTGTTTTTGACCTGCACACCAAAACCACTTAAAAAATAAACTCGACTGTATGGTACACACTGTGTATGCATATGAAACAAATCTCTGACGCAATCGTTTACGCATTTATAGCTTTAATGAATTATTCAAATGATTTATGCGCGATGTGTAATTTATATTCATTTACGCGTTCGCAGTCTTATCCTAATATTTTGATTTTATCTACGATATGATTGAATATCCGTGTGCTAGTAACTTTTTTGGGATGGGAATGGGGTGGGAGGTAAAAAGATTTTAAATATATTCATACACAGAGTATTCAATCTTATATGCAGGATGTTTCACGAACTATGCTAATTGTTCACATCATTTTTCACTTTCAATAATTAGGTTATTCAAAACCTAATTTTTTGAATTTTCAATTATTCTTAAATACTATATTTTCAAAATCTTGAGTTTTTTATATTATCTATTTGTATTCTGTGTAAATGCAAACTTCTGTTTTTCAAAACTCCTTTTTCTACTTCAAATTATTTAGCAAATAATGTTGAAGCATCCAAAACAAAATTCGAACTAGTATATTTTGAATTATTTAACTTTGTGAACTAAGGATAATAGGTCTATGATAATGAATTTCTGAGATATGATGACTTGTTAGTAATTTATATCAATCTATCAATATTTTAAATGATCCAATATATTACAGATTATTATATTTTATATTTTAGTAAAACCATTTTTAAGGACTATTATAGTTATCCCTTATATAAATAGAATTAATATTGTAATAACTAAGAAACTACTCGTTTAAATTTTGAATTAGGTTTGGTTCTTATACATCAAAATTAAGAAGGTGGACTATAGTGGGTACCGTTCTGCTGTACAGTAGTTGTAATGGATGTGTTATATTTGAATACAATGATACATTGTATAAGAAAAACGATTCTGAGCAGTTAGCGTAGTCCTTATAATATTATTATTTTTTATTCGTCGCTATGGTGATCAACAAATCGTTAGAAATTAAATTCCTATTTTTATCGGTTTTTCGTAATTTTTCGGTAAGTTTTCTCGATATTTTCTAAAACTTCTAGAATTTTCAATTTTGACCTCCCAAAAATACCAACTAGGTTCACTTTTCTATCAGAAGAGATGCTGATCTCAAAAATCGAAGCATGCTTACTATCCGATAATAACTAAACCAATATTGTTCTTTTGCACCGCTCAGAATCTAAAAAAAACACTGTACACTAAATAATTTTCAAGGAAAATTGGGGTTCTTGTTTGAAATGCGGAAGTTTGTAATACCAAAGAACACTTAAGTAGTAAACACGTATTATGCATAAATCCAAATTTTGACTTACTCTACCCGAATCTGCAGAAGAAAACTGGGGTTGCCATTAAAAAAAAAAGTAAGTCGTATTGCGCATGCGCTTATCGAGTGAGCTAAAAATTTGAAACTGGTCTAAAAATATGTATTTAAGTGCTCCTTATCATCTCCCGAAAACCCCATTTCAATACAAAGTCACCCATCTGAGATATTCAGTGGTATCTAAAATCGTGATCACACTGTTTAGGTAATAATTTATTATATGTTCAATGTTCATGATCGAGATTATGGTTATAACCACATTATTATTTATACATTTTTATTATTATCAAAGAGATTACAAACTACAAACCATAGTGTAAGTCTGCAATGCTGTTTGGTGTAAACAAAATAATATAATTTAGTGGCTATTTTTATATATAAATAAGACTATACAAATAAAACGGCATATTATGATAAAAATGTTAGTACTTATTTATTTGTAAATTACAAAGAAATTCTATAGTATTTAATTTATTTTCTCAAGTCTAAATGTCAACTAATAAATGTGTACAATTAAATATAATTTATTCCTAATGATATATCATATTATTATTACAGTAGGATCAATAGGTACATTATAAGAACAATAAAATATACTTATTAATTATTTTCATAATCTTGAAAAAAATGTCCTTTTTTATTGTCAACCATAAATGGTAACCCTGCTCATAGCGAAACGTACTACCCCCCTTTTCCCCTCTGCACACTGCTCCTGGCAAAATGGGATTAATCTGATATATTTTATTTTTATATTATTTTGTATTTGAATGTTTACTGGATTGACCAGACGGGACCGTCGGGACCGCAGCTCTATCGCGCGGCCCTCAATTAGTCTATTCTAAGAAAATTATAAAGAAAAAAAGAATTTGACAAATATATTATACTATGCGTATTATTACATTCGAATTTGTTAAAAAAGTATTTGATTTTATAATTATATAACCAAATTATTTGTCCGCATTCTAAGTGGGTGGACATTGTCTCATTGTCTTATATTACGATTCGCCATTGCTGAGCGTTTTAAATTCAAAAATGTAATCCAAATACATTTTAAATTAAATTATGATAATATACCTTACTTGAAAACTGGAATCAATACATTTTTCACTACCTACCATTCTGGTTATTAAAACTAACTGTTGTGTCTTACATTTTTTCTGTGAAATAGCCTAAAAATGACCGAGGAAACTCAAAATAGATTTTTATTTGATTGAGTTTAATTAATTTAGTTAATTAAGATCAAATATTTTTTTATACAAATACATTTTAACGAAACCTTCGGATAATTTGGGGAACTCTAACTAATGGTTAATGTTACTGAATACTGATACAATAGTTGCAGTTTATTAAGTAAATATATGTTTAGTTAACTTTCGTAATTCTAACTTTGTCTACTTAGTTCAATAAACAAATGGTTTTAAACAAAAATTACTGATTAAAATGTTGATTGTTTTTTTGTTTGACAATTATTTACCGAATAAAATATAATAGTTCTCTTCCTGTGGCGTTAGCCGTTCGTAGTACGGAAATATAAGGGATATTACCATACGTAATATAATGCATGGTAAAAGTAATGTATTCGAAATTATAAATCCTTTTCAGAACTTTCTACCAACCTATAGTTTTGCTGACAGAAAATTGGCTGGGTTTCTACAAAACATTATTTATTAAAAATTAAATTTTCCAAACTCACATAAAAAGGAATAATAGTGATAACAGGTATTAGGAAAACTCAATTCTTAAAGTTTTATCCTTGCAAGTTTTCAATTATTATTGTTTAATTATTATAAAAATACAGAATATGAAAAATTATAAGCAACTCGGGTATAATAATGTTGACTTGATTATGTTAATTTTCGATCTAAATATACTGTTGAAAATGCACATAGGTACACATGCAATTTTGTATTACCTACCTAATTATACAAATAAAAAACGGTTTGTTTGTCACATAACTTATGTATTAGCGTCATGTAAAATACTACCACGAAACGAGTAAAGAATTTTATGAAATTTATTTAATTGGACACAGTAGGTACGTAATACAATAAATGGTAGAAAAAAATTCAACACTACTAACTTTCTGCGGTTAAAAAATCTCATATTCGGCCGGGTTTCCAAAGAAATATCAAGTTTATGCTTGACGTCACAAAATCTAATAAACGCCGTTTTATAATTTATATAAATGTGTTGTTTAATTTTCATTTTAGAGTTTTTATTCGGGATTCCACTGGAAATTCGATTAAAAAGCGTAGGGTTACGTTCGGGAATGTAGATGGATTAACAAGATATATAATATATATACTTACTCTGGACATATTTTGCAAATCTTGTCATTAAAATGGCGATATAAGTATTATTATCTTAATAATTTGTATTTTTGTTTTTCGTAACCACAGTGGTTACTGCAGGCAGAGTCGCTCTAGCCGCGTCTATGTTTCGCGGTAGTTTTAGTGAACATATTTTAACGTATTATACCTATATGACACGCGATTACGTACCTACTACCTATTCTGAAGACGTGCAATATATCGCACTAGGATATTTATTTACAACGATCATACCTACTATAGGTTATAATATAAATATTATTTATTGTTATGAGTGTAATAATAACACGTAGTAATCCATCACGACCCGTTCACGATCTATAACGTGAACCGATAATGAATCAGCCAGTTTGATAAATATTTTGCCTATCAAAAATTATACCATAATTTCATTCGTATTGACGTAGCGTTTATAATTATATTTTATAACATTGATAATATCATATATTATATTCAAGCAAAAAGACTGGGAGGTAGGTACCCAAAAGTCAAAACAATAATACACTTATTATAATTATTATTGTATCTCCACAGATGTATGATGTATGATGTATCATTTCTGTTACTGTATGTTGATATTGGCTTTAATTTGGATATAATCCCATGGACTTTAAACGAAAAAAATTATCGTTTTCACTGTTACACTATTTATATTATTTTATATTCTGCAACCTGTGTATGCTATATAAAATTAAATTTTACTTCATTTAAAATTTTTAAAATTTTAATTTTGAGATCTATATGATTTAATTATTTAAGTTTAACATAATGCTAGTTAGGGTTTCCTAAAGTTGTACGGTTACTGGTAAGCAATAATATTATAAAACACAGGAACGTAATAGTACCTATACCTACGTCTAGAGCAGTGAATGGTGTAAATGTTTTGGACGTATGTATAATAGATGGTATACGTCTGGAGAAGTGAATATCTATAATAATTTTTTATGAGCTTTTAAAGAAAGAATTTTGATAAAATTGTAAATTCACGATTTTAATGTTTTTAGTTTTTATTCAATGTACTTAATTCAAAGAGTAATAATCGTAGACACTTAAAACATTTTACTGTTCCTATCATTTTCCATATTTAATACAGTTTTCAAAATATTTATACTAATTTTAAGCAATTTATATGTGTAATCTTGATAGATAGGTTTGAAGTTAGAATTTTGACGAACTTCTTTAAAATTGCTAAAATTAGCAAATAATTTTGTAATTAAAAATTCATAACATTTTTAATATATTCATACCGGAAATTTGAAAATTTAATAAAAGGTTACATGTTCGTTTTTCTTTTTAGAATTGTAAAAAAAAGGTTGAGTGTAATTCCACAAATATTTTTTACGAGCGTTTGAAGTTAAAAATTCGATGAACTGGGTTACGAGTTCGACGATTTTAGATTTTTTTTTAAATCTAATTCACTGAGTACAATAAAATAAAGTTGACATATTTTATTGATACTATAATTTTACATATTCAATAAAATGTTCAAAATATTTAGAGTAATATTTTCACCAATTTATTTCCGTAATAAAGATATAGGCACACTAAAAAGCTGATAGGTACCCAAAACAATTATACACTTATTATTATTATATTATTGTTGCTTAAATTATAGCTTTTAATAGTTTACATAATTTTCAAAAAATCGTGTGTAGTTTTAAGTTATTTAAAGGCGTAATCATAGCCGTGCGCAGACATAAATTTCTGGTCGAGCCTAGACAATTATAGTCAATCAATTATAGTGCCCTAATATTTGGACAGCACCCCTAATATTTTTAACACACCAACATACATGTTGATATATTAACCTATTAATGTCTGTAGTACTAAGTTCCCCCAATTTAAGAGTTAGTACTTAGTACTAAGCATAATATAATATCATTTTAAGAAAATAATATGGATAGGCCTCCTGGTTTAGCTCCCTAAGAAATTAGACTATTTGTTCCTACCATGCTCTGCTGACGTGTCAATGACTTTATATTCAATGTTACTGTAAATAAATATTGGCTTTAATTTGATTATAATATAATAACAATGCAGTGAGACCTCTCCTAACGGACACCTTCCTAATAGTGGACTTTTTCTTGGGAACTATAAACTTATCATAATCTGAACCCTCTGTCCTCTGAATAGCGGACAAAATTTTGCGACCGGGAGTGTTCGGTATTTATAGGTTTCACAATATTATTAATTGGAATGTGGATTGTATATAGTTTAGTTGAAAAATTCATTTATGCAACAATATTTGTTTGGAGTATTTTTTGTATACCTAAAATTGTATTATACGTTTTGATTTTCATATGAAATGTCTACCATGTGACGTGTTTTATAGTTAATAATTATGTCGAACATGGTATCTTGCGTATTGCACCTAAAATAGCGAGCAGCAGCAAATGGCCAGAGCCAATCGAAAACGCTCTAGGTAAACATTTTGGGTTTTCAATCTCGAAACACCGGAAAACTATACTTCAACTAAAGGTGAAAAGCTGGCATTTAACGCATTACGATTGTGACTCATCAGATGATCGTATTTTAATTTTTTCCATTATAGAAAATATAGAATTAATGATAAAATTTAATAATTTCCTAGGCTATTCACTCATTTATTGACAACGTTTATTGACAACCAAATCGTTGATAGGTACCCACCTAAAATCTACTGCAATTTACGTTTTTTTATAAAAAATATAATAATATTTCAATTAATGTTATAATTTATTTTTAAATTTTTTACTATACAAATAAATGTTATAAAAAAACAAATTAGATCGATGTTGACCTCATCTTATTTTAAACGTAAAATTACGATTTTGTGAATAAAAAAATTATAAATTTACCTAACCTACATTTCGCTGTTTTAGATTTCGTAATAATGTTATCTTCGACCTCCCCCCCCCTTTACAATTATGACCTAGAATCTACAAGGAATAAATTGATTCTGGTCTTCAATAACCATTGTGGAAGACACATCGTAGTATGATATGATATTTCACTAACGTTCGAGTCGTACAGTTTTACCGTAAAAATTGAATTCAATATATTATACTTATATATATATATATAATATATACCCGTAGCTACCATGAATATAGTATATACGATATACCTAGGTACCTATTACACAATACACTGTTTCCGAACGTAATTTAATTTTTCGATTTCTTGGAGAACAGGTCACCGAGTGGACTTATGTATTTTATACTGTGGCTGTCGTGGGGAGTGGGGGCGGGCCGACCAAATAATAACCACGGCGAATATCCACGAGGTGCGCCCCGAGAACTTATCTCGAAGCGTAGTTGGACACATTTTTTTGTGGTCTCGAAAGATACCTGGAGTGCGAGGTAGGTACTCGAAAATCAATTTTCGCGCTGTTGAAATCATTTTTACAGCCCCGTCGTGGTGACACAGCGGCGTTGGTATACCACAGCGTTTTGTCGTCCCGCACAGTGATTAACAATAATCGCTCTTGCACGACATCAATTTCGAGGACGCTGAAAACTTACGAAACAACACCAACTACAACTGCTCAGAGGGTGCGAAAATCCTGCAATTTCATTGAGTTGTATTTACTTCATGCCCGCCTGGCTCCATTTCCATGATAGGTTGGTGTCTGCTTTAGGTTTCGTTTATATACGTTTATATATTCGTCTAATACGCCATCTCTTAACTAGTTGTACAATCGATTCCGAGACTAGCGTGATATCTATGTAAGACTATGCCACTCTACCATTTCTATATACTCGTCCAAACGTTAGTTATCTTAAGTAGCAAATCTTAGTTATTTTAAGCCATCAGGTTTAGAGAGGACATCGAAATACATGTGTCTTCCACTGACATCCTTTCTATGGTCTCCCCATTCCATTGATTTTGCATTAAAGCCACCGCGAATTCAACAGGGACTTCCGTGGTAATAAAGCTGGTTTCCAAGCGATCTAGGAATTTCGAGAAATTATTAAGGTCCAAATTGTGGTGACCAATAACACAAATTTGTTGAAATCTTATTAATTTAATTTTTTTGATTTATTCTCATACCACGGTTTTCTGAAATAAATGTTTCATTAAATTTGTGTCTTTTTTTGTTTTTATCTAGTTGATTTAGATTTTGTGGGACCGAGGGTCGTAGAATTGAGCCACCTAGGCCACCATGACACTGGATGAACCTCTCTCTGGAAGACTTCGGGTTGAACTCCGGGTTGAACAGTTTGAGATTAATAATTAATTATATAAGAACATTCTTAAAGGCACATGAATAAATGGAAAAATTGTTAGTGTTTGTTTTCGTTTTATGAATTAACTCATCTCTAACAACGATTCAGGATGGTTATTAGTAGATTTTATAATACAAATCTATTTTGAAAATGTTTGCATTCATTTTTAAAAGTTTAATACAGAACTTTCTTACAGATTAGTGTGAATGTGTTTATCATTTCACGTACGTACGTCATGATGTCCTTATGATGTTTTTCTTTTTTTCTTTTGTCATGTTCAGCTGTTATATACTGTCACAAACAATATGAAAGGGTGTTAATTTTGAAATTATTAACAAAAAGATACGAGGCAAAAATAGCAAATATACTTAAGAACAATTTTCAACCATTTAAACAATTTTTTTTCTCAAACTGTTGTTTTGTAATTACTTGAAATTATGTAAAAGGAATATTTTCAAATACCTTAGTGTTTTAAGAAATAATGAGTGTTCCGTTAATGTTATAAAGGCTTTAACGTTGAATCTTTTTTGGGTTGCAGGTCTCAAGGAATCTATTGATATAATTTTTAAACTGTAAGATAGTTTTTGAGCATTAAATTTTTAGTTTTTATTTGATTTTTTTGGTTTCATTTCAAATAATTTCCAGTAGGGCATTATTAATGGTTATTGACAGATGGTGAGTTCAAAATAGTTTAGTTGTGTGTAACATTCAATAGTTATATGAGTGAATTAAAAAACCATAATGCTAAATATTATCTGTAACCAATAGCAACCTAACGTTGCCCGTGCCAAAGATTCGTTTTTTAAAAAAATGTATAATATATCATATTTCTAATAGTAAAAAATAAAAATTATGCGATTTCCAAGATTAGCATTTTTTCTGATAGAAAAATGAATCTAGCTGATATTTTTCTAGGTAGGACAAAATCCAAAATTAATAGTTTTAGATAGCGTCAAGAAAATCAAAAAAACTTGATAATTTATACGCAAAACCAATTTATGAAAAAATAAATTTTATTACCCTTGATATTTTCACCGAATATTTATATTTGCATTTTTCTTAAATGGTAACATTTTTGAAATATTTTGTCTCTTTTTTGAAATAGTTATAGCCTTGAGAATTTTTTCGAATTTTGTAAATATTTTTTATATTATTCTCGATAAAAACTTTTTCATTTAGTAAAAATTTTAGAAATTTAAGTTTCATTAGGTAATATAGGTTCAAAAATATTAAAAATGCATTGGTACGATTATTTTTATATAGGTTTAACATTTAAATTTCAAATTTTGACAAAACCCATCAAAATTTCGAAAATGTTCAAACTATTTTTCAGTTAAAATTCATAAAAGATTTTCCTTTCATAGCTAACATTAGAAATGTTGATAGTAGACACCTCACAAATGTAACTAGCTTAAAAAAAAAGTACAGAATTCGGATTATATATATTATATTATTCGTACTTATATTATAGCGCAGCCAAAATTTTACTTTTGACACTCACCTAATTTATTTATTTTATTTTTTAATTTTATGTGGTCTCAGAGAAATTTCCTCCCGATAGGTGTTGGGGATCTTAGATCTTTAAATTTAAGTCCGTTTTGATTTTATCGTTATGTGTAAAAGCCAATTTTTTGTGTAGGGTTAGTTCTATTACTTTCTTTTGATCTATATATTATAATATTAGAGTTTCCTAATTTTGTTTTGATAATATCAATATAATATTATAGGAATAGGATTTCAATAACGTATATAATAGTGGGAATTATGTGGTGAGAGGGGATAATGGGAGGAGTTACGTGTGTTCAAAGATGAGCTTTTCAGTACGTTTTATGCATTGTATTCGCACTGAACTGATTGTCCCGTTGTCATTGTCCACCGTGTTTTATTAGCTGACAATCGAACGTGGCTATTATGCGCTTTGTTGTGTCTACTTAATACCATTCACCGTAGCTGACAACTAATCAACCCTATCTACGGCGTGGTCGAACAAAACAGTGGTAGTAACGGTGGTTCTCTTGGACTTATATTCTACTGATGGTAGGCACTATATTATATTATATTGCTTGATTCGCGTTACTTTTATAACATTTGTCACCTGAAAAATGGACATTTGCCATTTATAATAACGCGACGAAACAGAATTTCATTCCTGGAAATCAATTATGTGTAAAAGACTTATTCTCTTTAAACGTATTAGAGGCAGTTCCATACACTTACGTGTAAGTTCATATGTTGTACCTATTTAGGTATATCCAGTAATATTAATAAATAGGTACATAAAATAACCCAATAATATTATTTCATTAACTATTATAACAGGATTATTTTCACATTATTTTTTTCAAATATGTTGTAGGTAGCACATTTTTGTTATGAAGTCTGAAGTAGTCAAGTAATAAGTACCTACCTATCTACCAGTGTTTGGAAAGAACGTGAACGACGTTTATATTTTTAATGAATTTGATCGATTTTTAAACCGTTCAATCTATTTACCATTTAAAAACGAATAAAGTAATGATTTTACACTACATTTTTATATGACCATTTTCTATATATGATAAAATTTTCAATATGTTTGACTCTTTTTGAGATATTTATAGATACTTTCAATTTTAAATGTTCTAGTTTTCTATACATTTCGATGAAAACTTTTCACGTGATAAATAAGCACAACATTGTAATACAAAGTTCCTCATTAGTTGAAATTCATCTAAATCATGACAATTTTAAAATAATATTTAATTGCGTATGACTGTCGTACCGTTTGACTGGCATTTTTTTGTTTTTAGTCCGGTTTGGTAATTCTGCAAAATTTTATTCGGACTCGGTACGGCCATAGAATTATGTAATATTATTATTTTATTAAGACGATAGGTACTATTGCACACGCGTGGTCGGTTAGTCATAATTTATCTATATATTTTAATACAGCGAAATCTCTCTCTAAATAGCGAACAAAATGTCGGTAACCGAGAGTGTCTGGTATTTAGAGGTTTCACTATATATATACTCTAAAAAATATTTGTCTCACATTGAATCACACAATCGACTTGTTGAATATTAAACATTATAATATAATAGACAATATTGAATATACACCTGCAAACATATTATATAATAGTGTATTGTAGTGACATTTTATAAAAATCAAAACTCACTTGACTATTGCACAGATGTGAATTATGAAGTACTTTTCGTGAAACTTTCAAAACGAATCATTTAAAAACAATCAAAACTTTTCGGATTACCACAGAGTTTAATAACGATTCGTTTAAAAATGTACGTTTTTAAAATAGTCAATGTGTTAATATGTAAAGAAACGGACAGAGGTTGCGATGTGGATAATTGTTCCTGTTTAATTCTATCGATATCCGCTATTATAATGCTGACCTAGAAGCGACGAATCGTCGTGATTTGTCCCATAGCTAAACGTGCAACTTGTTGACAAAAACAACAAAATCGACACGTCTTCGGCTTGGCCATCAAAACAAGATCATTATAGATGAAAACCATGATCTATACCGTATTCTTTATTTTACATTTTTACAGTTTATAATTTATAATACGTACCTACATTCCTAACCAAATAATTTGGCTGAGTGTCAGAATTTAGCGTACCTATATTATGACCTTTATATACCTGGCGCAGGTATCAGAATCGGCTATACCATACTACTCACAGCCCTGGAGATTATTTACTCTGACATTGTTTTCTGAAATATCTACCTTTTCTCTGTTTGTTAAAATAAAATTTCATATCTATTATCACGTACTAAATACCTACTGTCAAGTGTCAGGGGTGTAATTTCAGTTTCTTTTTTATTGGGTGTGCGAGATTTTAGGTTGGCCAATTTTAACATTTAAGCAAATGTATATAATATACACAATATAAATATAGACATAAATGTATATTTATAATTAATATTATTACTTTCCATTATATAATCCTAATTTACTCATCTCAACTAATGTACTTTTCAAATAGCTGGCAATGTATTAAACGCTTATAAGCAACTAAAGCCATTACTACTATTTGAGAAAAAAGACGAATGCGGTATGAAGAAATACACTTTAATTCCAAAATTAAATTCTATTCATACAAAATATCACATTATTAATTATTTTGAAATTTTAATTAGTGGTTATCTACGGGTTCTAATGTGTTTACTGTCTATCCTAAATATATACTGCTGGTTTCTTCCTCTTCTGCAGCTATAACCATCAGATAATTTAATCTATCATCATTCACCACCCATGGTGTTTCGTAAATAGGTTTTAACTCGTTTGAAAGATGAAAAAAGTCTTTCATTAGAAGCTTTTAATATTGCCATATTACTAATGTTAATAATATAGTTTTGTTAAATGCTTCAGAATAATCCTTAACACATAATCAAGCAGTCAAGTTACACTTATAAGTTAAGGCTAATGGTCTTGACTCATTTACTTTCTCAAGATGACCGAAATGTTATTATCATTTGTCAACGAATATATTGAAGGCCCAACATCAACGTGAAATTATATTCAACCACAATATGTTTGTACCACCACAATTTGCCGTTTCCCCCAACGAGTAACATAACTTGTCAGTGATTGTCATAAACTATTATTCGAATAATACCGTAGAGTAATTTATAGAGAATTACTCTATGAATAAAACGAGCCGTGGTTATCACATAACAGGATAAATGGATAAATGAGAATAAAGCTGATGCAAAAAATAAAATAAACATTTTACTTAAAAAAATGTTTTTGTATAGTATACTAAAATAATAAAATGTATATTATATATTTATTATATGCATGTACGAGTATATTTTAATTATATTTAATAGTTGTAACGGCTCATAGGATCATCAGTGGAGAGTCAATTATCAACACAAATTAAATTCCAATAAGAAATATGACTGCTAAAACGCATAATTGAAAATATTTTGAATATATTTGTTTTATGATATATTATATTACTATAGCTGACATGGCAACGCTTTTGCTAGGATTTTGTGATTGTTATACTTATTTTGGGTGTAACACGCTGTGAAGAAATTTCTTTTTAAATTATATTATATTTTAATTTATAGCTATCCTGACCTGCGTTCTCCGTAAGATTCACTTGTGATTATGCGAGCAGTATATTAACAGGTGGGTAAAATACCTACGGTAGATTGTGGAACCCGCGTGGTGCGTGCGTAAGTCTATAATTTAACTCTAAAGTATCAAAAAATGCGAAAAATTAGTTCACCGAAACCGTGGTTCGAACTCGATACATTCTGTACTAACATACATAGGCTTATCGCATTAATAATTTATAATAATAATAAACAAAAATTTCAATCGTAAATCTCAAAATCCTTGTTTGAGAATATCCCCGAAAAATGTAGCACATATTCTTCCCCAAGGTGCAATCTATCACTGTACCAAATTTCATCGTAATCGGATGAACGGTTTAGGAATGCATAAAAGACATAGCTAGGTAGAAACAAACATTTTTTGTCTTTTATATAATATATAGATTAAATTTGAAAACATTTTTATACCTTCTATTATAGATGTTTTTTAGAAATCACGGATGAATTTATGAGTGGTCGTTTTGTTTTTAGAATTTCTATATAATATTATATTTGAAGACCAACGCGTCTATATATATTCCAAATAAAAAACTATGAATATTAATTAATTTTTTGACATTAATTTTCTAGTGCCTACACAATATTATAGGCATCTTTCCTCAAACTAAAAAAAAAATGTAGTTATATTTTTTCACCAACAACCGGCCCTACAGTTGGACTGCTTTAAAAATCAGACAATTGCCCAAATGCTCACCTCGCCTCCCATTTGAATGACGATACTGATTAGGTTCTATTATACATTGAAAACAATAGTTTATAACACAATATTATTATATTGATTCGCGGGGCACAGCTTGTATTCTGTAAGATATGCAAGGAGAGCTGGGATAGATTATGGATCGACTCAGGCACATGTTATATAATATTATATTTGGCAGGAGGAAGTCGTGATGGGTGAAAATGTCTAGTTTTCCAGCAATATGTATAGTAAATACATTATACACGCGTAAAGAGAATATTTTAGTACTTTCAACGGACTGCAGATTCTGGTGTCCAAAAATTTATTTTTTATTCATAGTGCGAAAGTATACAATTTATTGAATATCATAGGTACACTCCCCATCGTTGTGATTATATATTATTTCTATAATATAGATGCTATAGTTTGGTAACCTAATTGTTAACTGATAAAATGTGTGATACCTATTATTCATTAATATACGTTTGCATATAAATACAAAATAATATATAATGCGATTATAGATGTATTACTTGACTTTGTCTGGGTTAAAATTAACTTGCCTTTCTATAATTTTTGGTTTGGTTTCAGTTAAAATATATAATACAAATACAAAATAATATTACAATGATTAATTTTATTATTTTTCGCTCCTTAATTCTGGTCGTATTTTTTAAGTAAATACAAGAAACTGTAGACGATTCGTCGATTGCTCTTAAAACCCGACATAAATCCAATATCGTAAGATTGGCTTCCGCCTGTAGTGTTTATATAAAAAATATGTCCAGTATTAAGATATCAAATCATAAAATATGTTAACATTGTAATCATGTTCATAAGTATTTGATTTCAAGGTTAGTTTTTAAAAAAATATACTTATAAAAATTGTATATACCATATTTCTACTAATTATAATAGTAATATTATATAAAGTGTGACCAATAACATCCGTTTCAATAAACAATACAAATATTTTGATTTTCGTGGATCAAAACTATATTCATATGTGAATACTGTAGCATAACCTATAAGGGTTGAAGAAAAAAAGCTATAAACACCCTCCGAGTCTCCAAGGAATTTATTGATATAACTTTTATTGAAAACGGTCCAATAATTTTTGAGTCTATAGGGGGACATTAAACAAAAAACGTACTTTTTTATACACCTATATGTACATACATTATGCGAAGAAAATTTGAACTGCCAATATTTTATGAAATGTTATAGGTTAAATAGATTATAGTATATGGCCATAGTATAGGTATACCTACTGTTACTTTGAATGTTATATTATGTACCGTGTCCGTAAAAAGTAAAAACAAATCTTCGTCGGAGGTTTCTGGTAGCGAATTGGATCTGGTTGGTACTTCTGGGAGGTTAAAATTGAAAATCGTCAGAACTTTTTTAAAATATACGAAAAAAACAAACATCTGAATTATTAATATAATTGTCAAAAAGTTAGACTTCGCTTGGACCGTTGTTTGATTTTGTTAAGTTATTTTTTCAATAAAATTGTCCATAACATTTTTACCGCTCGGTCAATAAGCGTCAAGATTCCTTGTAAAAGTTGTTAATACAAGAATTAAAAAAGTTGAGAGTAAATCCACATTGAGCGTTAAAATATAGAATTTTAACCAATTCTTATAGTACCTAAATACTAAATATTACCTATATACTTACTATTAAAATAATTAAATAGTTCTTATTAATATAATAAATTCAATGTTTTCGGAAAAAATGAAATCAACCAAACCGTAATGCTAAATATAGTAAAATAAATTACTTGAGCAGGAATACCAAAATACATGTCATGAATGAATAATACTTTGTATAGGTAATAATGTAAGCTGACAGTCAGAATCAGTTCATTCTTCTTTCAGAGTCGTTTTTCGTGTGCAATGATTAAGGTACTTATTATATAATATGGTATATGATTGAATTCAAATTGGACACAATAATACATACTACTGAATTGACTTATTACATTTTTGAGTCATTTCCACAGAGTCATCTCTCGGTAGTCTCGGGGAGATTTGTGCCCTACGGTTTTGACAGCTTGAAGACGTCTCATCTGCTGCAGCAGGCTTTGTGATGCTGCCGACATAATTTCAGCTCTTTTTTTCACAATATAAACGCACCCGAGTCGAATGCTCCATAGCCCCCTGCAGCAGTATAGTTTAAGCATAAAATACTGTTACCGACAACACGAATATGCTGGTTCGGTGTTCGTTTATATCCCACGCGAATCCAGCAGAACTGCTGCGGTGGGACCTCTACGCACCCGCGTATAAAAATAAAAATAATAATATTTCATTTATATTAATCCCCCCAGCGCAGGTACGGTGTAAAAACGTCCAGGTCCTCTTTCTATCGTTGTTTTTCGCTACGTCTATCCCGAGGGGAAGTATTAACCGTTGTATATTATTATATTATATTCTTATATACAGGTATACGCGTTCTCATTCGGAACACGACTTTTCCGGTGTAGGTCGTGCACCGCATTTTATTATTATAGTACATACAATCACCGCAGCTGCTGCAGTATATCAGCTACACAACTACACGCCATCGGCGTAACCGAGTTGGCTACGTGTGAACACACATACAGACATATTTAGCCCCCCCTCCCTATACGTTTTTACGTTTTAGCACCACCCTGTTAAAATTTAAATCCTCGTGTAAACAAAAAAAAAAATCCCTGTCATGATGAGTAATCACTTACGGGTAGCAATGATTGTGAGTATTTTACACATACCTACACTCTGTTCAACTCAAGAAACGTAGTCAAGTGTGCGCAGGGGCAACGACGGCAATACTACACGGCAGGTATATGCAGATAATTTACTGGGCGGGGTTGACAAACGGGTGTTGCTTGACTGTGGCCAGACGATGTACATAAAATTACTTTAATTTTGAGATTTTATTTTTATTCGCAATGGTTTATTCGCATACGGGTGTTCTATATAATAACAATTTGCGCTGTAATGGTTGTGCAAGATAATCTTTCTTTATGTCCCCTCTCTAGATTTTCGACCACATATCGATTTCATTGCATGCAAATCACTCCGTGTAATTGGGTTCATTAGACGCCACTGACAGAACCTTAGCTCTAAGAAATGTCTTCTCTCATTATATACGCGCTAGTCAGGTCTTTACTTGAATATTGGTCAATTGTTTGGTCCCCACATACCAAAAAATATATTCTACGACTTGATAAAGTCCAAAATCGTTTTCTTGGCTTCGCAGGTCACGCTGTCTTAACATTACTCACCCTCCGCACGATTATGGGCCTATTAATGCAATACTCAAACTGGAACCAATATCAGAGCGCCGCAATAAACTGTGTATTAACTTTACTACCAAATTATTATAAGGGCTCATTGACGCCCCCCGTCTACTAGAACAACTCTGCATTCGTGTTCCAGGCAATACTAGGTCACAAGATTATTTTTACCATCCAATATGCAAAATGAATTTTGCTAAAAATGCCCCATTCATAAGAATGATGTCCATTACCAATAATAGTAAATCTCTAGTAAGTACCAAGGCCACATTAATGTTTGTATAATTTTATATTGTTACTTTGTTACTTCACTATGACTATCATTAATTGACTATATTATATTCATCTATATATACATATAATATGTCCTATTATATTATATCTTGTTTGTAAAAAAGCCGAATGGCGTTAAAAGTTAATTCATATAAATAAAAAATAAATAAATAATAAGCGATATTATTCAATCTCTTAAATTGGTATGTCAACACTCAAAATGTTTAATCCTTTGAAAGATTTGTGGAGGTCCTTTTTTTTCCATTCCCTTGGGTTGTGTTAGTATTCGGTATTCCTATGAAATTATCCTATTATATTAAAATATGTATTATTTCCTCTCGAAGGCCGTTATAACGTGTCAATTATCTTTATCGACGGATGTGAATCACAATTACTGTTCATAATAGTAGGCGATGTTGACTCAATATTATCCATGAATATAATTAATTAATTAATTAATTAATTGTTATTATAACATTTTCGTCCCGGGTGACATGTATCTATTTGGTCGAAAATCAATAATACGACAGAGGAATTTCGGGAAAGCTAAATATTTGATAAATTCTTGTCATTCCATCACATATTTCATAAAACTCTTGAGGACCATCTACCAATTTTCTCTTGTCCATAGGACATGTATATATTTCCCTTAAATGAGACAAAATTATAAGTTGTATAATAATTATCACACTGCACATATTATTAACTTTTTAATTTGTTATATTAATTTAATCGTATTAATGTTATTAGCATAAATAACGTACTTAAGTAAATATAATATCATTGTTTATATTGTGATACTATAATAAATAAAGCGGTTTGAAATATTGTTGTATATTTTTATTATAGAACATTGAATTATTGAACACTTTTTAGTTGAAAAGCACTAGAACAATATTATTGTACTACAATAGCAAATATTGCATACAATAATATTATCGTTTCTTTCAAATATTTTAATAAAACATTTTTTTTTTTAAATGATATCACTTGACACTTGTGTTATATTGTCTTCAAATTTAAAATCAATGATAAATCATAGCATTTATAAAATGTTTTTGAACGGAAACGGTTTACCTACTACAAATTACAATTATTTTATAAACCCTACTACGTAGTTTACTATATATATATATATTATAACATAATTACAATTGCAAGTAAAATCAATATCTAGAATTTAAATTCATTCAATCAATTATCGCCACACTCAAAATTTAAGGTTTTAGAAAATATGGTAAGTATTTGAGTTGAATTTTCGCGTTCAAATTTCACGGTTTGATCATTTAAAATCATAATACAATTCTTGATTCACTGTTAATTTTATAAAATGTATCAAATCAAAGTCAGTATTACGTTGTCCAAAGTTTAAAAAAATATCTAGAAAAATTATTTCTAAAATGTTAATAAATCTAATAATTTTTAAATATACCTATAATGAAAAAATTATGAAAATAGATTTTGTAAAAATGTGATGGTCGTTAAATTTCAATTTTTTTTAGTTTGTGTTTTCTGGATCACTGATGGGGAAATTAAAAAAAAAAAATGACATTATGCCATTGTGCCATCTGCGACCAATTTCCAATCTGTATATATAGCGATGTATATTAAAGGTGAGTACTGTGAATCGACTGGAGCAATATAATCGGTTATTCATCTGCTAAAAGAAGTGTTTGGAAAAAAAATATAAACTTAAAAACTAAATATTATGATTTTGTAGTCAATAGATTTCTTGCTCAGAAACTTAAAAAACTAAAATTATACACAACAATACGTCATTACAGCTGTGAATGGATTTATTTGTACGCGTTGTTTATATATTTATTTAATAACACTATGCCTCGCTGCCCGGATTATTGCCGTCAAAATTGACGTACGCGTATGTTAAATTCTAATAAATTTGGGTCCAGATTTATTTTGTGCATTTTAATATTTTATTATTTTCCGCTTGATTTCGCATTTTACCCCAAGTAAATCGCGAAATACAGTTCACATTGTTGTGAATAAAAATACGAAAATTGTATTAAATATTTCTGTAGGTACCTACATTATTGTACTGTGGTTTTATGTGACAACACATATTGTGTTTACTAAACATTTTTTAAAGGATCGTGTATGTATTACGGTATCTTTATTATTCGTATTTTATTGTCATTTTCTACGAAAAAAAAACGTTTTTTGTTTCCGGCAAAACTATTCTTACCGTATTTGTACTACTATTCATTTTATTTTTTAAAACACTATTTGGATAAGTTTGATAATAATATATTCTGTTTAAATTTGTTGTAATCATTTTGATTTTGTTCTAGATATTAATGATAGTGGTTCTCAAATAATTTTGCCTATAGTTTTGGTAAATATGTTACTTTTTGGAATAAATAATGCCTAGGCTTATTATAATTAAATATAAAATATAAAATATAATTATTATTTAATTTTATGTGTATATGAAATAATATGTTTTAAATTCACAAAAAAAGATAATGAGCGTTGGTTACCTTAGAAAAAAATATAGGCGACGTCTATAATATATTATAATAATATTTAAAATTAGGTAGGTAGATACCTATATACATTTAGCTAATTTTAATTTATCTTAAACTTTTATTTTAATTTAGTCTCTTTAACTATAATTTATAGACCATTAAAAAAAGTACTGACATTGTTTTCATTTTAAAAGAAGTTTAAGAAAATAAATTGGCAGTTTTAATTAAAATGTATGTTATGTTTTATTCTTAAGATACTCTTGCACTTCTACTTTCTTGTGTGTATATTTTTTAGATAAGATTTACCGATTTTAACGACTGGACCCTGGTTCTACATTATAATCTCATAGCATTATAATATTATATTGAATCTGCTTGTGTTAAATGAAAAAAAAAATCACACAAGCAACATAATGAGAATAGGTAGTGATGAATGCCATGATAGAATTTCTAAATGTAATATTGTTATTTATTTGTGGATGGAAAATATAAATTCATTCATAACAAATTATGTTTAAATACGGCAGCAGTTGAAAGTTTCCCAATAAACATCATTCTCGGCACAGTATTCTGTATTATTGTAATATTATAGCGTTGAGCGTAGTGATAAATTAAAGATGATGGTACCTAAATATGTATAACAATCGTCGAATCGTTATATAATATTATATTGTGAGCGCATATATTAATACTATATTTTATTTTCACGTCCATGTAGCATTGGAGCTGTTAGGCATGGTATATTGAAATGAGTTTTGATAATAATAATTTATGAAAGGGGTTTTTTTTAAAAAAAAAAGCAAAAGCGAATAAGACCACATGGTTATTTTCGGACGTGTATTATTATGCATAGAGTTAAATATTTTTTAAAAATTGCTTTATTTTATACAATAATATTATGATCATAGGTAAAAAATATATTTTCATAAGAACATAATGTACATTTTCAGTTTATAGAATTAGAATAATAATAATAATAATTGGGTTCGGGTTGTTGAGAATCGCATTATTCGGCTGTAGCTATGGTAGGTATATATTATAATATTTAGAGGCCGACGGTGGAAAACGTCATAATATAATATTATAATGCTGAAAATATTTGAATTCGGTTTAATCTTATTTTCATTGATATCCCAAACATAATCATATTATATAGGTACCTACCTATAGGTAATCCAGAATATAATATGGTTTAAAATGCCATCTGTGATTTCCGTTTACCATATCTTTAAGCCCAACAAAAGTTGTTTTTACATTTCAGTTTTCGAGTGAAAACTCTAAAGAAATTGAATTATAATATTTTATTCAGCATACTTTTTTTTATTCTGCATCATGATATACTGCATTATCTAGACGTTATTTTATATTCAATATTGTACGTATTTATTTACAGTTAGATATAAACATTAATATTAGATTTGGATTTATACACATTTCTACACATCTTTAAAAACAATTGAAAGCTGATATCGTCTTCTATACAGATTTTTTTACAGACTTTTTCATTAGAGGATGTCGGCGCTATTTGTTTTCTCTCTCTCTTTCTCTCTCTCACACACACACGTTACATCAGTGGTGTATAAGCCAAATTTAAATTAAATCTAGATTAGCTAAATCTAATCTATAAAATAGATTTATATTATTATATAAATTAGGGCTTAAATTACCCCCCGCCCCCCCTGAAATTAAATCCTATATACCTACGCCACTGCACTACATAGAAATTTTAGCTATTATCTATATAATGGTACTCAATTTGATTTTATTGATATATTAATTTTAAAGCCTCTTATGAGCATTTAAAAATTATATTATCCCACCTAGATATAATTCATATGAAAACTAAAACATCGATAAAAGTCATAGACTTTGAGTTATCCTAGAATATAATATTTTTACCTTCAAGTTTGATGATGTGTCAAATCACTGATATTAAAGCCACCAACTCAAGATTTGTTTTTCTGAACGCGAATTTGCTATATGTTGTGAGTTGGTCAGGGTGATAGAGAGAGTAAAAAGATTGAAAAGAGAGAGAGAGTGAGAGAGAGAGAACAGTTGTAAATTGTATGCTGACATCCTCTTAAATATAATTAATATTTTATAATATTATAATAAACAAATATTTTAAGTTAATATCGGACGCTTGAAATCCGCTGTGAATCCTTTACACGCACCTGAATGCTGCAAGTGATTTCGTAAATATGTAAGCTGTAACTTAAATTAGTACCTAACAACCTTAGAAAATTTATATTTGAATTGGAAGCATCTATTTTTAATTGTGGATTTATATTCATGGAGTTCCAAAAACACCCATGACTGAAAGAAATGAATCCACTAAAACTAAGAGTAATAATCTGTACGTATAATATAGTTGTCTAAAGATAGCGTTTTTAAAAGGACGAGACACATGTACACGCGTTTTAGATTTTTAGTTGATTGATCGTTGGAAGCATTTAAGTAGCGATACATGTTATAAAAACGTCATCTGACGAGTTATTATTAAATTTGAGTATTAAATATTAAATGAAAAAAATGAGAGTAAACAATTTAAAAAAAAGAAGAAAAAATGGTTTAAATAATTTGAAATCCTGAGTAGAACAAGACAGTCTCGGAAGACCCTTTTCTTGCTAGTACGTGTTTTATAGAGTTGTGCGAAACGGTGTTTTTTATTCTACAATTTACACAATGTATATATTTAAAGTAAATATATCTCGAAGTTTTAAAATATACCTAAATAATACATCCTACGAAATTTAAACCTAATAACAAAACACACAATTGCAGTATAATGTACTTAACCTACATATTATAAAAAACGATGATAATATTATTATTTAATAACTCAAAAATCACGAAAAAAAAAAATAATAATCGTTTTTAGAATATTTTAGCAGCAATAGTTTATATGGAGTTGCATTGCAAAGTTTATAATATATTATATGGATCAATATCTATAGGTATAACAGGTAATAATCGGACCGGAAAGAACTAACCAGGAATTTACAAAAATTACATTTTCCATGTTTTATAGTGTTTAATAATAATAATATTACGACCTAGCATATAATATATACATATATGTAAAAGTACTGCACTGAGACGCTCGTAATATTATTAATAATAATAATAGTATAATACCTAGTAATAATTATCAGTTATTGTGAAGAACCATCTCTAGAAATATTAATAAGAGCCCACAACGCGGCAACAAGTAGTTTGGTGGGGTCCGAATAATGTTGTTCAGTCATACATACCATGCACGGACAGGTCATTCGCGTATTATTAAGGCACCCGGTGCCAATGCAATTGTATACACAAAAATACGCTCTACGGAAATAATGGTCCTGTTCTGTAAGATGAATCAAATTCGATAATTTTTTTAACTAATAGAGATATAACTAATATTCTGCATGCCGCATCGAACACCGTTTATCAATATTTTAATCTCAAACTTTATAATATGTCTTTAAAAATAATTTAATTAAAAGTGTTTTTTTATAAACTATATTATACCATTATTTGAAATAATATAAAAAATCTTAGTTCGATGCGGCCTGTATGAAGTCTTCTTCTTTCAGATAACAAAATATTTATTAAATCCGACAATTCTACAAGAACTGAGAATTATTCCAGTGAAATCATTTTTTTCGATATAATACACCCTATTACTCCCCCCCCCTCCAAAAAGGTATCGTGGAAAAGTATTATAATTAAGGTGGCAACTAAAATAAAAAATTTCATTTTCATATTTTATAGAATTGCGGAAAATTTGAAAAACTGGCACCGTGCCCCTTAGTTTTATTATTTTTTATTTTTATTTAAATTAATAATATCGAAACGAGGAAACATTGCAAGTTATATGCTAACAATAATGATTATGAGTTATGACTATTATTGTGAACTTAAAATTTGGTATGTTGCGCCTGGATCAGAGAGAGAAAACAAATACTGCGCTGACATCCTATTAAGGATACATATGTCCATAATGTACAGACACTCACACACACACACACCCTCGTCCCGTATTTATATAAACACGTTTTATACAGGGTGATTCACCTGCAAGCATGCTATCATCATATATTTTACTTTGACAAAACAGTTTGTATTATTTAAGGATTTCCGTGTGTTGAATCATCATACTTTTGTTTTTAAAACGATAACCTCTTCCCCCCTCCCCTTTCTATTATAAATTAGTTGACAGATAATTTTTCTGAAAATTACAACAAACAGTGTTTGAGTTATAAAACTTTGTTTACCGAGAATAATTTATAGGTCCACGATAATGGTTTGAAAGACAAGAGAGCTATTGCGATGGTGATTTGAATACTTACATTAGTAATTTATATTAATATCTATCAATATTTTATAATTTGAAAAAATTGTCAAAATATGATAAATACTAGATCCAATATTACATCTATTTTATATTTTTGCCAAACCGTTTTTAAGAATAATAATTATCTTTAGTTTAAACATTTTAATAACTGTTATAATTTTAAATTGGAAACAACCAAATTTACAGTGCAATTAAGAGGGGAGGGGGTGTGGTTCTCATTTGAAAAACAGAAGCTGGTATCACCACAGTACAAACAACCTCGGGAATTTTAAGATACGGTCTTCAAGTATATATTATTATTTGAAATAAAATTTTAATTTGAATCAATCCACATTAAGGAAAAAAATAGAAGTCATCATCATCATGCTCGATAAAAATATCCTTATATACGGTGTGTTTCGGACAGCACGTACATCGCATCGATCAATGTCCGACGTAAATACGTGTGAGGATGTGACAAGCACATGACAGACCTGCAGCGTGTGAGTCCCACTGGTATGGCACGTGTGGAATACCCACCGACCCACCCACCGACGTTTAGACCGCGGACTTTCGGAAAAATCCAGTCGGCGCATTTCTCTCTATAACAGGGGTCTCCAAACTTTTTTATTTAAGGGCCACAAAAAAAATCAAATGCTCTTAGCGGGCCAAAAGTTTATTAACACATATAATTTTTAATTTTATAATAATATA
>WHPZ01581681.1:45682-80906 GCA_016617965.1 Macrosiphum rosae
TTAATTTTATAATAATATAGGTACCTACCTATATAAATAATATGTTTACTTTATATTTTTGTATAAAATATTGTTTACTTTACAATATACTTAAATAAAAATAAATTAGTATGAATAAAATATAATATGAATACATTTTTGAAATAATTTTTTTATCTATATTTGCCTATGCGGGCCACGGGCCGGTTAAAACTTTTTCGCGGGCCGTAGTTTGGAGACCCCTGCTCTATATCATTATACGCACAAGTCGTCGTTTTGCTATAATATCGCGTAGGCCCTAGGGTTAATGAAAACAAAAAATTGTGCACCGAACGCATTTTCTTACGCCAACGACTTACAGCAGCATAACGAGACACCCGAACGAAGATTTTCCTCAGTGCACACTCGTAGTCGTACCATACTCTTTTTTTTTACAGCAGAGTCTTTTAAGTTAAAATTTCAATCAGCGTGTTTCAGGTATATTATTTGATAAACTACGTCGTGTAGGTAAACTGAACAGTTTGTTTTGATATTAGAAGAGATTTATTAACATTACAGTTTATGTTTTCGGGCTGGATACAAATTTTTTTCCTACCGATTTAGAGTAACTGATTTTATTGTCATAGAAATACAAAAAACATATTATCTATGATTCCTTAATTTTCCTTGCTGTGGAAAAGTATGCTACTATACTAATTTAACTAATTATATATTTTTTCATTCGTTAAATATGTACATATTACTAAACCACATTAAGTATATATTTTTATTTAAATAAAATATTTTTTTTTGGGTTTATCCTAAATAAGCTTATTAATTATAAATATATTTATAATGTTATTATAAACAACTGCTTAATTAATTTCATTGTAAATTATATTTATATATTATCAGTTGTCTTTAACTATTAGGTACATTTTTTTAAATTTTCAAAATGCGAAATTGTCAATGAATTTCACACTGAACTGCATTAAATATAATTCACACTTCACAACTTTATAATCATTTCTGTACGTAAAACTGATATTATCATTTCCAAGGCAGAATCTTTCAAAATAAAAATAAAAATCATCTTCATTCAAATGACTTTTGAAACGTAACGCGATGAAAATATTATCTTGAATAACAATTGCTTTCCGAATCAAAATTAACTTTAATTTTCTCAAAACTTGAGGAAAAATTTAGGGTAGTAGAGAGGCCCCTTAACGGGATAATATCTTAACCGGTAACCGAGATATTAGGTAAAGGCCTAACTATACTCGAAACCGTTCTACGTTTTCTGTTTAAATCAGTTTATTTCGTTACACATTTTGCAGTAACCTTCCCTTATATAAATAATACTTCCGTCGCTGGAGTATACAAAATTTTTGTGAAAAGAAAGAAATTCATCAAACTTTGAACACATCTAATAGTATCTAACGAACGTTCTACACGCGTTCGATATTACAAATATACTGTAGTCGTGGATAAAACGAATAAAATAAATTATTTGAATTGATATCAAATTGTTGTTATCGTCCGAGAAAACGAATTTTCGTGAGTTCCAAACATATTCTTCTCACTAGATATACATTTCATGTCCCACTGAAAAATTCGAACGAATTATATGGTTTATCCCAGAAACTAACAAATCGCTCGCGTTCCTAAGTCGAATAATATTAATTGTTTCCCAAGCTGACGGTGTTTTTCAGTCCGATTGCTCTGAGTTGCAACTTTCCACATTATATGTTTGCTCTTTCCACATGACTTTCTCGCTTCTGATACGAAGAAATTCATATTTGAAGAACAATTTAATAATAATAATATCTATCTGTGATGTATATTATAATACTAGCTCCTGTGAAACCCTAATTTGCTTGGGAAAAATTAACAAATATAAAGTACCTGAGTTCAGCTCTTGACATATTTTCGAACTTAGTTCAAATATCATTCCCGATAGGTTAATAGTATCTCTAATATTCCCAAATATTTTTAATTTCTTTAAAACTCGATTGTTGGAAAATCCTTATTTATTTCACATCTAGAGCATTAGATGATCGACTATTATAAATTTCAAGTTCATACGTTTTATAGTTTTTGAGAAGTAACGATCAGCGAGTGAATGAGAGTGAGTGGTATTTACAATTTATGTTCATTATACAGATAATTTGAGCGTTCTGTTAAATATATTGGGTGTTCTTTTAACAGTGTTAGAGCACTCGACGATAAAAAACTATTATTTGTAATAAAACTAATTATCAACTTGTTAATCAGGTTTGTCGTGCATATAAGCTTGGCTGAATCATCAATAATGTCGAGCACGTTTATGGATACTATTGTCCATAGTGAGGTCGCATACAAATCGAGTCTGAAAACATTTAAAGTCTCCCCTCCGATAATGCAACTGTTGCAGAAAAGCAGCAGCAGTAGCGGTCTATCCTGAATTAGGAAAATAAATACAATTATCATTTTTTTATTTGCCCCGGTGCTCTACTTTTTGTATAAATAAATTATTGTACGACTAATTAGTTTTTGGAATATTAGACTTTATATATTTTTGCTTATAATAATTAAATCATGACTTGAAATTGTACAATATGCGGAATTATATTATACAAGCTGATCCCGCGCACTTCGTTGCCCGTATAAAATTACAACTCTTAAAAAATTGTGATTGTTCAACTCTTTTTGCGTGTAACTCGTTGCAGTAAGTGCAACTCAGACACTCTGGTAGGCAATCCGTCTATGTCGGATCGCGGAAAATGTGCGACAGCATGTCAAGTAGGCATTCCACAGCAGGCTATAAGCGGCGATCAGCGGCAACTGAAGTGCAACTGAGCCACTTATGTAGGCAATGTGTGAAAATTCGATTTGATGAATTCTTGTACCTGATCTACCCGATAACCAATGGCAACCAATAAAATATTAAATACTAATTTCTACTAATTATTTCTCCAATAACCAATAGCAAACCATTTAAAAACAAAAATTTCCAACGTAAATCTCAAAATTCCTGTTTTAGCACCTCCTCGGGTTGGACTTTACGATTTAAATTATAACACTTCCCATAAATGTAGCTTTTTATTGGGGAAAGAATTTTTGAAAACGGTCAAGTAGTTTTTGAGTTAGTTCGTTACAAACAAACAAACCTTTCCTCTTTATATAATAGTATAGATAGGTATTATATACGTTTACCCGTATTATGCTACACTTTAAATAAATATTATAAATTGCTTTTAACGCCGATTTTTTTTTTTGCACGCTTTTAAACTATCTAAACCAATTATGAAGATTAAAATGTCGTAAAATAATAATATAATAAGTGTACGTGCTATGAACATGTAACATATGTGCATGCATTAACGCATAATGCCACGGGGGAGTAGTTTTAGGCGAATCGTTATAAATCCTAAGTATCAACTAGAACATAGAATTTTAATGCCCGGGATTTGACCGCGGTCACTTGATTTTAGAACATGTTACTCGACTCTGTATTTTTTCGTATATTTTTTACGGAATTCAATCCACTCTCCACCGTTATACATAATAATACACGACTGGGAAGTCGGCTACTGTCTTATAAGCCTTATAAGTATTATTTTTTAATAACTGCCATCCCATCTGACATGCATATTTTCCGCTTGGTGTGATATTAATATTAACTTCAACTTCATTTTGATGTATCTGTAACAATAATTGTATTAATCATGAAGAATATTTCCGTGTCTTCACCACTCTACCACTCAATCGTATCAGGTGGATGTCCTCTCCAATGGCAACATAACAATAGTAATTAGAGTTTAAGCTATGTAAATTGTATGTTTTGTATGTGATTACGTTTTTTACGAAATTAAATCCTCTTGCCACCGGTCGGGTAGTATTTTTGGCATTATGGTCTTAAAGCGTTTTAAGTATTATCTATAATATAAAAATGAATCGCTGAATGTGTCGCTAAGCGCAAATCTCGAGAACGGCTGTTCCGATTTGGCTCAAATTTTTTTTAAGATGTTCGTAATTGCCAGGAGAAGGTT
Organism: Macrosiphum rosae; assembly: GCA_016617965.1. NCBI lineage: Eukaryota > Metazoa > Arthropoda > Insecta > Hemiptera > Aphididae > Macrosiphum > Macrosiphum rosae. The sequence continues at coordinate 49,672 of WHPZ01581681.1, forward strand.
TTTACGAAAGAACATTTTAGGAAAATCCACCGGAAAAGTAGGAAATCTGGATGAAAAAAATACAACAGTGGCGCAACAGTGTATTATAATATATTGGTTGCTATTTGTTAATCGGGAATGTTTGTTATTTTGTATTAATACATATAAAAAATAATGTTTGTGTGTAGATTAGATCTCTGGGAAGATGCCAGGCTAATTTAAAAATGGCTAAATTTGGTTTTTTTTTATTCATCGGATTTTAGTACGGTTAGGTTAGGTTAGAATTTTGTATTAACAAACTATGATATTATTATTACCTATATAATAATTATTATAACGTTTATGTAGGAGTCAAAATTATGGTGATAACAATACTAAAAACACCAGCCATAGTAATAAAAGTACATTGCTTTATATTATATTCATATATATTATCTTTATATATATAATTTGACTGTACGTGTGTTGTGATTGAACTCCTTTTAAACGGTTGGACCGATTTGAATGAATCTTTTTGTATGCGTTTGGCTGACGCCCCGGATTGTTTAGATTCTCCCTAGGTCCAACCAGGGGATGTGCTCAAACGGTAGAAATTTTTGTTTTTAAATCTTTACCATGGGTTTTAAAACTATTATAATAATTATTATTGGTAGCCGTGAAATCAGTGTATTCATTCAATGCATTTAATTTTTTTGTACGTTGTGTTATGATATTTTATGTATCGCAAGTACGTAAATATTGAGCTTATTATACTCACATATAAGTTACTCACATAAAACAATGGACGAAGAGGAAATATTGGTCGACAAACTCGTCATTCACAATTAGTCCAGCCGTTTAGGAGGAGTTCAGTAACATACTTGGTATAACTTTGGTACTTTATAGTTAAATTATATAGAGTTACGTACAAACAGCACGGGGTGTTTTTCATGTCTATCTGATAATATAGGTACTGATTGAACAAAGTTTGAGTCATTTAGAGTTGGTACATTTAACGGGAAACGAAGTGCACGAGATCAGCTAGTCACCTAACCGACCTGCATTTTTTCCGGTTGTTGCGATATCATTTAACCTCAACTCCATTCTGGCATAACATTAACCATAATAATTGTACTAATCAGGAAAGAAGAGAATAGTCGTGACTTCACCACTCCTCCACGAGATCAGATCAGGTAGATGTCCTTTTGAATGACGACATAATAGTAATTTGATTTGGAGCGACACATTTTTATATTTTGTATGTGACTATATAGTTTTCAGCGAGTAAGGAGTAGTAATTTCTCCGAATGTTTCACGGAGTTGAGTTTGATTTGATTAAAAAATTTAATGCGGGGATCAAAGACTAAATTTTTGGAAATTTCTGTCGTTTTTCAAACATATTTGAGAGAAAACTTTGAAGTATAAAAACGGAAATGTTTATGCAGTGAATCAGATTAAGAAGAAATCGATTTTATTTTATGTTAAAATTCAGAGAATCTGCGTTAGTGAATAGAATTTCGATCATTTATGTTAACGAAACCTAATCATATTAAATATTCACGATTTTATTCTTCGTGCTTCATGAATTTTATAGAATTTTTATAATTTATATCTCTTTCATTTTATTTTGTTTGTATTCCAATTTACAATTTCTGCAATTCAAAATATTCTATATTAGTAATGACTAATGCGTCTTAGTTACAATATACTCGACATATTATTAGAATGTTAATCACTTGTATTATATTATATTTGCTATCGTTTATATTTTAGTCCAAAACGGAATAATGGAAGTCTCCTTTTCTTTTCTATATAGTCACGGTCTTGCTGCAGCATTGATCATATTTCATAAATTGTTAAATTTGGTCGAATGCGTGGTTAACAAGCAAATCCCTTTGCGCTGCAGGTTACTAGACGTCGAAGTAACCATACTATACACGCATGGTATATTTTTATTATTTTACGAGTTCTCTAACTTTCCCAATCTTACCTATCTACTATTATACTACTGAAGAATATATACCTAACCATCGCGCGTGTTGGTTTCCGCATGAACGAATAACACTACATTTGGAATCAATATGGAAGTACGAACGTTCAAATTTATTAGATTGATAGAATATTTTCTATATTAATCAAAGTAATGCATGATCGAGAGATCGCGAACGAGCAGGGTTTCGATCGACCATCAACTACCATAACAAATATTCGATAATAAATCGCGACGCACTATAGGTACTACTATAGGGCAACAGAAAAATTAGACAAGTTAAAAATGAAATATTGATACAAGTTAAAAGCATGTAAAAAATGTTGAGAATTATATATAGGTATGTCTGAAAGTTTACAAAAAAAATATTTTGAAAAAAGATTTTTTGATTCAAATTTTTAAAAATAAACTACCTACTTGACTTAAATAAATGTTTGTACCAAAAAAATATTTTTTCAAAAATAGTTTTACAAATTAGCTATTTTCAATATTTTCACAAAAAATTAATACCTACCAATTTTTTATTTTTAGTTATAAAAATTTTAAATCAAAATTGTTATAGGTACCGTAGGTTAGTAAATAAACTAATTAATCAAATAAACCTTTGAAACAAATAATATGTCAAATCATACAACTCTGACTTCTAATATTATAGGTATTGTGTATTATGTATTATCTACTACAAAATTATGTTTATGCATATTTCAAGGACATGGCATCGTTTAGAAGTATTATTTACTTACACACAATATTATTATAGTATATTTAAAAAAAAAAGACAAGTCTTGCTGCAGGAAATTAAATGGTGATGTCATAAAATCATATGAATTTCAGAGATAAACGGAAAATTGCTCCTCGATCAGCCATTGTGAGATATATATGAAAAAAAAATTAAATAGGTATCGATTTGAAAATAAATTAAAATATTTAAGCTTAAAAGTATTATATCACGGAATTATTCCAATTTAAAAATCTCATAATTAAATTACAGATTTTCTCTTGACGTTTCCGATTTCATTACTGAGTTTTCGAATATGTGCGGCGGAAAATTACTCTTAGGTAGGTATTTGAAGTGTATAGGTAATACATATATTATATTCTAATATTTAGTAGGTATAGCATATTACTTGCATAATATAATGAGAGTCAATCCAAATCTGTAGAGCTATATAGTATGATACCACGATAAATTAATAATCTAGAAAAATGAATAATTTTAAATGTTGTGCGAGCAAAAGTTATTGATAATTTAACGAACACGTAGGTAGGTATAATTATAGCAATTTATATATAAATATAGGCTGTAACAGAAATACCTGACAAATTAAATAACTTTTATCCTAAAAATTTTTTTTTTCGTATAATTTAATAAATTGTGTGCTACACGTTCTTAATATAACAATTTTAAATCTAATTAAAATTTTTATTTGAACATTTTAAGGCAGCCAATTTGTAAGTCTAGCTTTTAGAAAACTTTTGATTGTTAAAACATTTGTCTCAGGTAAGTGTTTCATTTTTTATGATTTAAAAAAAATGTCAAATTCTTTTGAATTAAGACTCTTTAACTTGAAAATTAATGAGTTTTTAAAAAAATATTTTAATTTTAACAAGTAGGTAGGTATTTATGTGAAAAATACTCATAAAGTATAAAAAACATGTATACTTTTTTAATTTAAAATGTATTTTTGAAATAAAAATTGTATACTATATATAATAAACGTAGTACAAGGGTCTGTAAATTATATAGATAATTTTTTTTTAAATATGGAATAGAAAAAAATATGTATTTAATTTGTTAGGTCTTCTTATAAGTTATTACTTATTATATTCTGTATACATGTAGGTATAATATTAATGATATTATGTAAATGTTTCTATTATTGAAAAATAAAATCGTAAAATTGAATTACCAAGCCCAAACTTAGTTTCAATTATTATTATTTTTTTTTTAAATAGTAATAATATTTATTTGACACCAATTACAGTTATAATATAAATTAATAAAAGTACAAAGAATATTAAAACATTGGTTCTCTTTTCAAAAGCAAGCTTGTGCTGAAAAGAGAGAGTTTGTGATACAGGTAGTCTTAATTCGTCATAATTGTACATAGTAATAGTGCTGTTATAGTTATTTTAATTTAAATATAATTAAGAAGAAAGAAACTAAACATAACAGTTATTGAAACACAACATTGGTTATATATTTGTATACGTTATAATTTAAAACATCGTGAAATCGTATTCCTATATATTATTATAAAAACCAATTTCCGAGATAAGTATAGCAAAGAAATGTTAAATTGTATTTTATTGAAAAAAAAAATTTATATTTAAAAAAAAAAACATTGGTTACAGTCGATACGCATTATAAAGATGAATAAAAAGATCTTGTATGATAAATATAGGTACAACACTACGCCGAGGTAGATGTAGATAATAATGTGTTTACATTCTGTCAATCACATTAATGTTATGCGACACCCCGAAGGCAATCTCAAAATCGAACTTGAGTTTATCTAATATTTAAAATCTAATGATAGAAGCGATATCGTTGCGAAGTTTATTTCTGGTATCCAATACCCAGAAAATAATTATATTTTGTCGTCAAAAGTCTTTCACAGAGAAGAACAATATTTTTGATTCGACTTCAAATATTACCATATACCACATACACCTAACCTAACCTATCCTAGCTATATATTATCGGATACCAGAAATAAACCTTTCAACGATTTCACGTTTATCATTTAGATTTTAAATATAAGATAAACTAAATTTTGATTTTTTTTTGGCGTTTCTACCACATAGAAAAATGCTTAAAGCTCTAATTATTTAAAAACAAGTAAAATTTAAAGTTCAAAGGAGCCTAATAAGTTTTATTAGTGTTTTCCTATGGATTAAACGACAAATAAAATTGATAAAATTATACAATTTTGTAATTGTTAACTAAAAATAAATATTACAAATGTAATGCAAATAAAAATAATATAATAATATTATCGACGTAAATTATGTAACGTAATACGTGGCACATAAGATTATATGAACCAGAATCACCCTTGTGAAAGTAATGCGTGTTAAATGACAACGACGAAGACATTCAAGGAAAATGCTGTAAAATATCTACCTGCACAGAAAATTCCTTGCAGCAAAAGAACCTGTAGTTGTGTATCTAGTTCAATCAAAGTGGAGGAGAATAAAATGTTTTAATACTCTTCAAACATTTATCCACTCCTTGAATTATTGTCTTAACAATAGTAGGTACTCATTTTTGTTTAATATTTGAGCGTAATTCGAAAATGGATCGAATATTACTGTTGTAGGTACAATTTATTATAAACACACAAATCCAAGGTATTAATCCCACAAGGGAGTACTACATGTCGATCGCTACCCTCTGGTAGTCTCGCTTAATACACGAGCCACTCGTAAGAAGAATTTGTATTAATTCGTAATTCGTGTCGCCGTTAAAAAAATATCCAGGAATTAAAACGTATATAGGTAAAATTACAATATAGAGCTTTACTCTATCTGGATGACGGGTAAAACGAGACACGTTTTTATCGTTTTTCGTATGGTACATGCTTTTGTACTAATGCGATGTATGCTCATATAGGTTATGTCAGTTTCGTCGAAAACGAGGTGTTTAAACCGAATCAAGGCCTTCGTTGAGATTACATACACGCGTCGCTGCCCTTAAAGACTAATAGAACGTTTGTGAAAAAATTCAAAACACTTTGTCCCCGACATGACTTAGGTGGTACTGCGATATTATTATGTTATGTTATGTTATATTATTATTATTATCATCACTTTGTAATTCGATCGATGGGATACATCAAACATTATTATTATTATTATTATAAAACAAGACGCCGTCGGGAGTCTCGTGTCGTATATTATATTTGTGACAAGGATGTAAAAACACGAATTTGAGAGAAAGAAAGCGAGAGTGATGAGGAAAACGGATACGATAAACAATTTTTGGGGTGTCCCGTAAACGACATGGGAGCTGAAGACCCGTGAGAAGATGTATTTCTGGTTTTGTCGTCTACTTGATGTTAAAATTATAATCATAAATTATTGAAGACTGCATACCAAATGGCACGACGTCATATATAAAATACCAACACAATATTTTTCGATGTATTTACATGGAATTCATCAGGTACACTCACCTCCTGTCCATTTGATGATGAAGTTATTAAAATTCAGATTTTTTGAATTATGAAATATTTTACCATAACTTTGACCATGGCTTAAAATTCTTGAAATTTTTAGTACCTACCTATTATTCTCAGTAGATACATGGACTTCGATAACTCTAAAATAACTAGTTCGAATTTTGATTCTGAAACGTAAAAATGTTCATACAAATTATCCGTCATATAGTTTACAGTGAAATATGGAATGTTCTCTATTGAAAAAACAGAAGTTTTATAACTCAACACAACACTCCTCAAGTAGTAAATGCAAAAATATTAATAATTTTAAAATAATATATGACGGTCTTTGACTTTTGAGTATATTTATAAATTACAAATATCAGATTTTGAATAACTGCACTATTGAAGAAGAAAAATGGAGTTGCATGCTAGGTAAATCACTCTGTATAACACGAACTTGGTGCCACAAACAAAGCGTGTTAGAAATGAAAATCCCATTTTTAGCGGTTTTTCGTAATTTGTCGGTGGTTTTTCTCGTAGTATTAAACAACTATTGAGAAAATCGAAAAATTACATTTTTAAAGTACCATCTTGATCTAATTTGCTAAAAGTTAAGATACTTTATGTTGAAATCAAAGCACTCTTTCTGGTAGAATTTTGTATACAAGATAAAAAAAAAAAAATTAAAATAAACACCATTGTAAAACCACTAGCTATTTCTCTCTCCTCTCAGAATCTAATATATTTTGTACCTATACAAGAGATGTACAGTTTTATTGGAACTATGTAGTATGAAAACTACTTTAAAATTAATTTAGAAATATATTTATTTTTTTCAAAAAGAGCTCATTCATTCTCGTGATGAATATAAATGTCTAGCACCAAACTCGAAAACGACGGAATTATACTATTTAAAGTTTAAACTAATAATGTCTAACCTGCAGTACTCATTTTGTTAATTTTTTAATATATTTTTAAATTAAATGATTACATTTTAATTTAGTTATTAGTAACGCATTAGTGTGGGTCACTTCTGATGTCGGAGTACTCGGAAACGAAAAAGCAATCCGTAAAAACAAACCTAATCACAACCTTAGGGGCTGTGGTACACAACACTAACAACCAAACAACTAAGGAAACATTGCAGAATAATTGGAATAAAGTAGCACTCCCAAACAAATTAAGAAGTAAAAAACCTTTCATCGAAAAATTGAAACTTCCCCTTAAACTAAATATAGAAGAGATGAAGACGTAACATGCGACACGTTCTAGGAAAACCCGACAATCAATTGCGTTGTGACTATAATATGTTCCAATCACGCCAAAGCACAAAACATAATCTTCACCAACCTAACATCAATCCAACAAGCACCGAATGAAGAAAACACTGATCCTATATTTTTCAACAATATAAACTTAAGCATACAACTTACTGTATATAATGTAATTTTTGTTTTACCTACAACCTATAGTTATATAAATTACACCTTTCTGAGTTATACGTAAACAAAAAAATTAACCACTATTATTATTATTATATTCCTTGTCGATGGTGATAAAGCGTTTGCGACATTTATAGATCAAGTTCTTATAGAATTAAATTAATAGTAATTAAATCATAGATGCGTAGCTGTGTGTGGTGTGTGTGTGTGTGTGTGTGTGTGTGTGTGTGTGTGTGTGTGTCTGCGTGTGTTAATATTTAAGTGCAATCAATTGTTTGGAGATAGTATTTATCATATTTTGACAATTTTTGCAAATTATAAAATATGTTGATAGATATTAATTACTAATGATTTAATATTAATTACTAATGTATTAAAATCACCATCGCCATAGCTCCATTGTCTTTCAAACCATTATCGTGGACCTACAAATTATTCTCGGTAAACAAAGTTAAATAACTTAAAAACTACTCGTTGTAATTTTCAGAAAAATTATCCGTCAACTAATTTATAGTAGAAAGGGGAAAATATGTTACTGTTGGAAAAACAAAAGTATGATGACCTAACACACGGAAATCCTTAAAAATACAAACTGCTTAGTCAAAGTAAAATATATGATGATATAGCATGCTTGCAGGTGAATCATCCTGTATAAAACGCGTATACATAAATACAGGACTAGTGTGTGTATGTGTATGTTAATATTTAAGTGTAATCAATTGTTTGGAGCTAGATTGAGGGAATACAAATCCTATCTAATCATAATTACTATTATACTTGTCGTCCACAATATACATGTATAGTCTTCAGTCCAAATATAAGTCTGATCCAATGAAAATATACCATTATTGAAAGTAATTGTGTTTTCAAAACGCATAAGTTGGAAATTCAATAATAATTGTTGCGTGTACGTTGACGTCATAGAGTTCCTATCATTATATATATTGTGCTGGAAAATTGTATTTGGTTTACTGAATAATTGAATAAAATGTCTAGTGTAGTGAAGCCTTGCTAGCGAGTTCTCTCACTGTAAGATTGATTAAATATAAAATCTAAAATGTATGTAGAATTTTTTTTTTTTATTTCGCGATTTAAGAACATTCGTGAGATTTTATGACATCAACTCAATGTCCTGACGGATTCTCACGAGTCTTAACGTTTTTTTTTTTTTAAATATTACATATTAATTGTTAAATAAATATTAAATAATTATAATAATACTTCTAAACGTCATATTCTAACTTCTATAGTAGTTCGCAATTCAGTGGTGCAACCACTAGGGGGGTAGGGTTGTACACCGCCCCCCCCCCCCGAATTTTTTTTCTAGTTGCTCCACTGTCGTAATTATTATACTTTTATCCACATTATGTGTATATCGTCTATCGTCTAAATATAAGTCTGATTCAATGAAATATAATTGTTGAGAGTAATTGTGTTTTCAAAACTCATAAGTTGAAAATTCAATAATAACTATTGACAGCCATCGGTGGTGAGAATGATAAAGTATAGAAATTACACAAAATTAATTAATTTTTTTTTTCGATTAATAACTCATAAGATAAATGTATCAAACAAAAATACATCAACCGCGATCTGTTTCTGCTAACAAATCCCTCATATTGATGTTGGATATTTAATGATGTTATTAATTGTTATTTTTATGTTTAAGTTATTAAATATAACCCCATCGGATGTCATAATTTTTTCTTAAAAGTCAAATTTTTAATTCTCAGGTTTCTACAATTAAGTGATTTTAATTTTGTCTTATCAATAACATATTATTTATTTTTTGAATTATGTTCATATGTTATAGATATTTGCTTAATAACATCGTTTCGAATGATTTATACGTAAACATGTGATCTTTCGAATAATATCAAAATTATGATTCTAATAAATTTACAAATATAGTTCAATACAATTTATCATATACTTATTCGTCTTTTATAGATATCATAACAATATAATACTTAAGCTAACGTCTTATTTTGGCCACTAAATCCATATTTTAATTACAAACGGCATAATATTTGGTTCCGAGATAAATTCACAACGGTTTTAAAAATCACTTAAAAATTATCTTATTGAAACCAAACCGACGTCTTAATAGTTTTAAAGACACGCCTAGTCATTAGTTATATACTTATGTATTCGACCAAATTTTAAAAAAAAACAAAAAACATTGAGTACAAAATATATTTTGTTAATTTATTGAACAAAATAAATGTCCCTGCTCTCTGCTGTCCCTGCTGTCTTTGTTATTTATATAATAATATTAATTAAAAATTAAATTCTTTTGTTGGTTGAGAATTAAAGATACTTTCATTACAATACATCTGGTTTAAAATGAAACAGAATGAATTATAAAAATTTCAACACGTATTTCCTTTTAATATACATTGTTGTTTTTTAAAGAATAAATAAACGCACTTCAACGTAAAAAGTTTAAAACACTTTACTGTGTATACAATTAACAGTAAAGTTCCTACCTTTTAGTTAGATTTAAATTCGTTTTGGGCTATATGCGTTTGAACTGTGCGTTTTATTTTCTAAATTAACTTTGTACTTTTTTTTCTTGCTTTATTCTTTTAAAAAACCCGTCAAAAGCGTCAAAACTTTCTTCACTGTATTGCTACACTTTCCACTTTAATTCGTATTTAATCTTTCTATAAGCATATGGCGTCGAAGTGGCAATTATGTCAACTCGTTATTCAATTCAAACTCTGACGCGTAGATACACGTGTATAATATATACATTTAAAAAATATATAACATGCATAAAAAACTTATTTCATTTTTAAATTAACGATAAGAAGTTTAAAGTAAAGGAATTCGTAGATCGTCACAGTTGATATTATGGGAAATTGATGAGCAGTATTTTAAATGACTGTACTGTAGTCTGTAGTATACGTTTTATTATTAGAAAATATTATAATGTAGTGAACCTAATATAAAACAGTACACGACTGTTATTTAAATTTTAAACTCAATTACTTTCAAGCAAATAAATAATATTATTCGTATATAGCATTAAGAGGATAATAATATATGTCGATGAAAAACAGTATAAGGGGTTTGCAAACGGTCGATGGTAACTTAAAAGCCGATCAGGCTGAGCAATACATTTATTGAAAAGTGTGCCCCTAAATTATCACCTGCCGATCATTTTTACTGGGAAAATAAGGATAGTGATTTCAACTTATAGGTTAAAGTCGATCATCCAAGAAAAAAAATGACTGTCAAAATATATCTATATACCCTTGTTAGGATAAATTATTACTGTATACCTACATGCGATCTTATGTGCAGTAGCTTATCTAGGATTTATTTCCTTTTTAGGTAAAAATTGGGGAGATATATTATATGAATTAATTTTGCATGAGTACTGAGTACCTTGTTCATGATGTTAGAAGCAAATCAATCAAATCAAAATTATTATTTTTTTTTCTTTTTAAATCATCCTAACTCACTATAATAATTATGGAATTTCTTCAAGCTCCTGGAAATTCCCCCCCACCGTCTAAAAAGAACACGATGTAATGATTTGATCCACCGCAAATAACAAAAAAAAAAAATATGTATAAAAATAAAAATGAAATGTCAGCATAGAAACTAGGAGGAGGAACTAGGAGCATTTTTCTCTGCCAAAAAACATATATTATATATGTTATCCGAAATTCTTTTTATAAGTACCTATATTTTACAGACTGTATTTAAAAAAATAAAAACAAAATTAAACTATTATAATAACAACGGCTGATTCGGCTTGGTAGTAGCAACTCATGCTTATGCTCTCCGAAACACGCGTTTACCCGAGTTCGTTGAATCCTATTTCGATTTCTTCCTCTTACCGTGGTATATACCTCCTGAATTGTACCTTTGTCAAACTAGCACTTCTGTGTACTAGCTGTATTTTTTAAAAAAAGCTCTTCAGACACACGTGCGTCACGAACACACCATCTCGCACTACCATACACGCATATATATATATATACACGATGTGGCTATAATATTATTTTGTATATACCTTCACTGTACAGTGTACACTGTACAACCGTCGTAACTACAACGATTTAACACGTCATTCGTTTCAGGTTGGGAGCTGCCATAAACCCTTTTTCTTTTATATACGCACTTGACAAGAGACCGCATCGGTTTTTTTTTTTTATTCCAAACGAGACGTTTTGCGCTGCAATCGTTAAGTGCAAAATGTGCTCTCGCTTGTAACTCGGACAATGATCGTGACGTGTGTTGGTACAACTACTGCAATGGTGGTGACAGGCAGTGGGCGAAAGCTGGAGGACGGTCATAATAATTTCGGAACGTCCTTCAGCCGGCAGTCGAACCGTCATATTGTATGATGAGCGATAACAATAAATTATTAATGATTCTATCATACGATTAACGATTCGCTCGTGGTCATCAATGACGTGCGAACACAATATCAATCGACTTACAAGCATTGATATAGATATGTCCCCTTAGCGATTTCGGGCGACTTCTGAACGGAGCTTAACCCGTCGTCGCGCGTCGTCGACAGTGTCATTAAAATCCAGGCACGTGCCAGACACGTTATATCCGATGAGTTTACTATTTTCTCGATGTTCCGTTAAATTTTTCGGTTAAAACCACGTGTAATGTAGTCTACACGCATGCATTTGGATCCCGCAGTTTATTATTACGTTAACGAATACTACAATTATAATATTATACTAGCTGACTCTACGTTTAACCCGTAAAAATGCTAACTTTTGTATGATTCAAACTTTGTTCAATTCATAATTTCATATAATCATAATTGGTGTATAATCGTGTTCAAAAGTTTAAAACCATATAAAAAAGAAAATATTTAAATTTAAATCAGTGGATAGTAATAATTTAAAATTTATACGTAAATAAGTAAGATATTTGTTTTTCTTATGGGTAGCCAATTGTTCGCAGAAATAAACAAATATATATGCGGGTATGATTTTAATCCGCTCAAGTTAAAAAATATGGGGACCAAGCATCAAATACAGGTTAAAAAATCCAAAAAAATACTAATTTCTACTAATGTTTTCTATTATTATATTATAATCAGTTGTAACCAATAGCAACCATTTATTTAATTTAATATAACATTTAATAATATAGTGATATAATACAATATGTAATATACATTAATCATGATGATATTTAATCATATAATTTATTAAATACATATTAAATCTAATAAAAACTACCAAGCGTTATGAAAAATTAATATTAAAATCCAAATGATCACATATTAATATTACTAATTCATTATTATTTATTACTGTATAAGATATAATTTAAAATATGTTAATAAGTATGGAGAAATTAATTTGAAAAACAATAATGCTAGACTGCTTGAAATATTCATACCATGCAATAACATATAAATTAATATTAATAATATTATGTATTATACTAACATCAATGATGTATAATAATACCTGCCAAGACTCCAAACTAAGAAACGGATGTGATAACTGATAGGGCTCAATATGACAATATACATATATTTTTGGCGAAGACTGTCTATATTAATATTCAATATTGTATTGAATTAATGACCTTCAATGTATACATGTACCTATATTGCCTATACAATACGCCGTGTTACAAATTTATTGTGAAATGGGTAGTGTGGAAATTTGATAAAGGTATAATAGACATAATACAATATGTATGTAGTACAGTACAGTAGAGTAGTAAGAGTATTATTACATAGTTATGATATTTTTTTTTTCAGATTCCAGGATTGGTCTTGATTGGATCATTTTGACACCGGGTAAGTTGCATGTGAATACAATATCATTATTAATGTTGTACATACCAAGTAATTACGTATTACTACGCCGGGACCATAATAGTATTTAATGTAGTTTACTTTTGAGCCATTTAATATATTATGTATTAATTTTTACGTTTTAATCGAAATCTATTTGGAAAACAAAACGATAGTTAATGGGGATTGGGTTTTGAAAAAATCGCGGCCGTTTAGAAAAAAACAACAGAAAATCAGCACTCGAACCGGCCGAAATTTATCTCTTCTCGTTCCACGCGTGAGAGCGTGCGACATGACAAGAGACACACACTTTGGTACAAAATTAATATGCGTGTGCTTGAAAGACGCGAAAAAGTAAATCGTTCGGAAATCGCCATAAATAAACGGTCGCATTTCATCGTACGATATATAGTTATACATTTAATGCCCACTCCCTCGCCTCACCTGTTCGAGACCGTTTATCATAATAATAATATATTTCACGGGGTAGAAACAAACGTCGCGATAATAATATTATGTTCCGGTGACTGGTGACGTACGATTTTCACCCCGCGGGTCCAGGTGGGTCGGATGATTTTTTTTTATGGAGACTTGGGTTGGCGGGTGTGGAAGGCCGCTGGGGGTAGGTGAAACCTTTCATGGACTTTTGTTTTTTTCTATTTACCGACCGGCGAATCGCCACACCCCTACCATCAACCTTAACCGACATCGCACTATACGCGTCATGTATTCATCTGTAACAGCGACAAACGATATCTGCTTCTGGGTACGGTACAAATCATGTAAAAGCTTTTCAAATGTCAACTAACGTGTTATACGCTAGTAAGTTTGTATTATATATTATGTACTCGTATGCATATATATATATATATTCACATTATTAATGACGTTTTGTGTATAGCATCATTGCGTAATTAAAATAAAAATAACATTTTACAGCCGTGAAACCATGTGAGAGGGGTGGTCAAACTTTACTGATGTATGTGGTGTAGGTTGTACCTATATTTATATACACAAAAACATATGTATATCGTAAGTATATATACAGGGAGATTCGCCGACCGTGCTCACCCTCAATTGATTCTTAATGAATTCAGCTATTATTCAAAACCTGATTTTTTTTTAATTTTTAAACATATTTAAATATCGTTTTTTCAAACCGCTGAAATTCATTTGTACTACTTGTGGAAATAAAAACGTATGTTTTTAAAATTTCAACCCACTCTCCTACTGAAAATCATTCAGAGGATGATTTTTCTGCACATTCTGGCATATTTATCAAAATACAAATTTGAAAGAGTAGTTTTTGAGTTATTTAACTTTGTGTACTGATAATAGATCAATGTGATAATGGATTTGGATGATATGATAGTTATGCCGATTTGAATATTTAAGTAATTATAAAAATGGTCCAAATAAAATAGATACTATATCCGATATAACACCTATTTTATATTTTTGAAAAAAACAATTTTTTTATGGACTATTATCCCCTTAGTATAATAATTTTAATAACTAAGAAACTACTAGTTTGAATTTTGAATTAACTACCAACATAAAAGTATTCAAAAAAAATTATACACTAAATAACCTACAGAAAAAAAAATATTAAATTTAAGGTAGTACAAAAAATCTCAAGAATTTGAAAATATGGTCTTCTGCAAATTTATTTAAAAATTCTAAAAATTAGAGTTTGAATAAATTCATTATAAAATATAAAAATGGGGGTGAGCATTCTTGGTGAATCACTCTGTACTTACATGATATATGCGGCACCAACGTCCACTATATGATAGCACGTTTCACGCAATTCGCGACTTTAATAATATAATAATATAATGTATGGTTTCAAAAGTTTTTCCGTTACAGGACACTGTCGGCGGAAAAGTTTTAAATTTTTTTATTGTTATTTTTCCAGTTGATATATTTGTGGTCGTAACATGATTGTTATTCACCCAGGCGTCGCGGTCGAATACAATATATAACAATAAACAATTATTAAATATATTTTGTTTGTCACGTCGCTCTCATATTTATAAATTAAGCTTCATGGAAATCGATCTTTTAGTATCATAAATAGCAAATAACAATTGAACGACCAATAACATGAAGTTGATTAGGTTATCAGGAAGGTATCAAAGTGAACCCCCCTTCCATTTTCGAAAAAAATATAAATTATGTTTTGTAAATATATTGCAATTGTAATAATACTGTACAATTGTATATGTAAATTTACTACAACAATGATTTGTATTTTATAGTATTGATATACAATTTATTATAATATAATATTTTTCACATATTTAAAAAACTAATATAATTGATAAATCCCTATATAATACTATTTAATCATTGATATATCTATTTTACACATTTTTTATTCAAAACCCCACATTTCGAATTTCTGCGCACGAGCCTGTTATCAGTAGGAGTTACCAATGGATAGAATTCAATGGATTGGATTGATCATACCTCAATGAATAAGAAACGCACTTTTTTAATACTACTATTTTTTTATAATAAATCAATTTGGGTGATCATTTTATTTTTAGATTCTGATTTCACTATATTTTGATTAATGATTCCTTCAAATATATTAATAGCCTATATAAACCTGTCCAGGTCCTCAGTAGTTGATTATAATGATAATAATAATATCAAAATCACCGCACAACTCTTGAGCGACATTCGTCGTTTTTATTCCTTCCCTATAGCTTTATTAATTGTTTGTCTAGACGGATTTGTATTTCAGTATGTGTGCAGATGAAATCGGATTGAAAAAGAATCAGTTGTCGGTTTCGACCTAATCGCGCGTGGCAATCGGTAAATACGTCCCCTCCTCCCGTGGTCAAGCCCTCTGTGGTTCCCTAAAATAATTCTTTTTCGTGTCTTCGGTTATTCTCGTATCAAGCAGGTGATCTCTGTTTGTCGTGTACGCCGTCCGAAATGTCGTCTAAATCTCTGTACAAATCATTTCTGACCACGGTGATAACTCTTTGCCAATCGCTCGCTGTCATGAGGAATCATTTATCTCGTATATATCCATCACAGGGGTGGTTCTTGTTTTTAGTCATCCCAAAGCTTATATTGAAATGATTCTCGAATAGGATCTGGATTACCATGTTTTGTGATGAGTGGATAACTTTTACGATTAACGAATTCCGAAGAAAAAAATTGTGACCGTTTGAAATTGATTTACAAATCGTTTAGTATATTTGGCATTTCAGTTGTTGTTTGAATCGATCGGACACCTCACACGTGCATGCAAACATTTATGATAGCAACTATAGACCTCAGTGTTAATAGCATGTTGTGTGGCAAGGGTGGGAAGTGATCTATTTCAGTCGCGAGAGACGTGTGCGGCACGAGCCGCATTTCGCCCAAGACTGAAATTTCCTTCCTGCAAGAGCCACATATATTATTTTTTGCCACGCCATCACGGCCTGTTTTAAGGGAATTCAGGCTGGGATCTATGTAACAAATATACTATTCTGCGAAAACAAATTTTATGAAAGAAACGATTTGGTTTTATTTATTTTAAGCGTCATGCATGGAGGTTATAATATGAATATAAGATGTAACCAAAAGTTTATGTTTTGTAAGGACCGTAGTATAGATTTTAGTGTCTGTTTGTGCTGAGGATAAATATGATAAACTTTCAGTGAAGTCGTGACAAAACATTTTTTACGTGCACAATATCAAGTGAACGGAAATGGATCGGTCATAGTCAAGAATTAGGTTTTGATATTTTCACCGTTTCATTGGCGCAGTATAATATTCTTATTAAAACTGATTGTTCTCGTAAAAATGAAGAATTTGGATTTTTAGAGGTGCTAAATTCCCCCCCCCCCCCAATAGTTGTGCCTATGGCCTATAAGTTACTTTGCACGGACGTGAACGTCGAACAGTCGAGTAAAATACAAATAGATATGGAGATCGCGAGTTTATTCAGTTAGGATGGCTCAAAGGAGTTAAATAAAATATGTACATACAAGAAAGTCGGGATGCTTACGGTATACATATATTATAAGACGAACTATAACGTATAATATACGTGCGCGGAAAGGTAAAAGACAAGGTCGAGATTAGTTTTTGATATTTTCACCGCATCATCGGTGCAGTATGATATTGTATACGTCCTATAATGTGCATATTATAATAATATATTCACAGCGTTAACATATTCCCGGTACGCCACCACCAGCATCCTCCCCCGCCAGAAGTTAAATAAATATCATAACAAACACAATACCCACCTACACATATTATAAATGTAACGCGGACGTAAAAAGTTTACACGTCGAAGAAATCTTCTCTGTATTGTTGTTTGCTATGGTAATAATAAAATCTTTAAGTCGTCTGCGGGATATTTACTACGCGTCTTATACCATAGCTAGTATTTTAGTTACTAATATTTTTAGTTACTAAAAGTCACATTATTATTATATCTTAAGATATTGACCATTAACAACATTTAACCAATTTAAAGTTTAAAGTGTCAACGTTTATTGAACCCAGCAATTCAAATAAAGTGTAAACCTATTACTTTTATGGGTACTGTATTATTTTTTTTTAATGAAAGAATAATTCTAAATATACAGTTAAGATTGTTTGTTATTTTGATGTTATTTTGACACAGACACACAGTGTTTGATTCTAGTAACTAAAAAAAGTTTGAGAACCACTGATAGACAATACAAATCAACCATCGTAATGTATATTATTATAGGTACTTGCACTGCGTATTCTATAGTCGAGCGGATTCAATTTATATGGTATTTGAGGAACTGAAAACATGATCAAACATAATATTTTATTGTCTCCATAAAACATAAATATGTTATTATAATCTAAATTCTAATGCCATAAAATAATATATTAAATCCACAGAATATTTTTTATAAAATTGACGAACTCTTTGATTTGATTGGTTCATATTGAAGGTGTATATTTTCAGGAGTTGATGAAACAAAACTGTTTTTTTGTGAAGATAAAATATAAAATGTCAAAAATCACACTATGTACAACTTCTTTTTGTCTATGCGAAAAATCTATAATAATACGATAATATGAACTATTGAACTTTCCGGGATTTCAATATATTCTGGTTTCTGTGAATTTTGCAGAATAATTAAACTTTATTGTTTTATTAACTATCTATACATATATTGTCTACTTAGTACTTTCGATTTTCAATCAAATTACTTGTACAATAACACTCTTATTTCGGAGAATTTTTTTAAAATAAAAAAACCTTGTAAAGCTCTAAAATAGCTTTTAAACAATAAGAAAAATATTTGATTTAGAATAACAGTGTACCTTTACCGAGAAAATCGTTATATTATTTATTAATTTAGTATAATGTATGTATGGTACTCGTACGTAAAATATGTTTGTGGAACATATAATGTGAATGTATTATGAGATATTATGATGACTGTTGTACACATGTAGTGTATATATATATATAATTGGCAGAGTCTGAAATTGGAAATCGGAATTCATTCGGGTCATAAATTATTTTCCACTTACGCGTATATTATGTAGACGTGGTAATGTAAAGGAATATCAAAAATATGATTTATGCTTTCCGAAACAAACGGATTTTCTTCTTTAAATTAGAGCAAAAATACGAAATCATTATAGCCCTGTTATAAAATATTTCCGAAAGCGTGTAAGCTACAGTTTATGATTAATTGGGATAAGTGTCTGATTTAACGGTTTTATAACTTGTTATACTTATCATATTATTAATATGATATCAAACACTGCACAATACGCCTAATACCTTTACGTGTTGTAAAATAGTTGTATACAAAACAAAAGATTTATTATTAATTCAAAACGTACATTGTCTACATATTTATTATTTAGGTGTAGGTATTATAATTTATGAGCCTATAGTGAACAACATCTGAAAAACATAAGGATCGTTAAGATTTCATCGTGTATTCGTGTTAAAATCTAAAAATCAATTTGTGTATTTTATTATTTGAATTTAATACTGGAATCTAATAATCAATTTATATATTTTATTATTAGAATGTTGAAAACAATAATTATAAAATAATTTTTTTTTTTTATATAGAACAATGTCGTTGCGACTGTTGAACAATTTAGCTTAAGTTATAAGCACTATTTATAAATACTATAATAATCAGCTGGATTACGATAATTATTTTCAAATTTAAAATGACCTAGTGAAGACAATAAACAATTTTAATATTA
Organism: Macrosiphum rosae; assembly: GCA_016617965.1. Classification (NCBI taxonomy): domain Eukaryota; kingdom Metazoa; phylum Arthropoda; class Insecta; order Hemiptera; family Aphididae; genus Macrosiphum; species Macrosiphum rosae. The sequence goes on from WHPZ01581681.1 coordinate 69,247, forward strand.
TAGAATATACATTCATACCTTCAATTTGTATCGTAATATTATTATATAATATTTGACTCGGTAGACTTTAGCAGTGACATGCTATATAATATATATTATACATATATATTTATATTCTGAATGGAACGATGAATGTATTGATTTTACAATGATGTGGGTCTTTTTTTATTAGCTTTCATAATAAGTACTACAGCTCGACAATTATAAATAAATGTAAACATGAGATAAAAAAAATAATAAATTTACGACCTAATTATTATTAGGCAGATACAAAGACAAAATATCGGTTTATTTTCAACATTAATGAGGTGTAATCTATAAACTGAGGAAAGGAGAGTAATTAGTGGGCTGATTAGAGAGTTAAGGTTAGTGATGAAATTGTATAATGTGACTGTGACAGAAAAATGATCCGAAGGAAAATCTTGAGTCCAGATGGCTTCAGTGTAAGATTTCGACCTGTAATGAGATTGTGGCTCCGGTACATTGGTTGCAGGTGTTTTTGAAGGTCTTACTTTTTTTTGGGCTTTCTTGACAGCTGGACAGCCTATGAAGTTGGCGGTGTGGTTACCGGAGCATAGTGCACATTGGGCTGGACTTGTCCGGTCCTTGGAGCACTCGGTTGTAAAACGATACCACATTTAACACAGAGGGCGGCGTGATTGCAATTGTTTTGCGTATGGCCAAATGATATATTATATTGTATCCATCTTAAAATCTGAAAAGAAAAATAAAGATTGTTACAATTTCATCTTGTTATAAATTTATAATCTAATGATAAATTTGTATATTTTATTATTAGAGTATTGGAATTTCGTACCAGATAATAATTATAGAATAATATTTTTTACGTTTTTTTTTTTACATAGAACAATAGTGTTGCGACTATTAGACAACCTATAACCTGCTGTTATTTAAATCAGCTGGTTACGACGATGATTTTCAAATCGTAAATGAGTTTAACTATTTTAATATTACAATAGATCATATTTTCAAAGTAATATTGTAATATTATGTAATATTTGACTCGGTAGACTGTTATAGTAGGTAATGACATGCGTCCACGTAACCGTTTGTTTATGTACATAAATCCCTGACAGGTCACCGGGTTTTCCGGCGTGCATTATTTTTAATCACAGTCCAGCAGTTTTTCAATTTGCAAAACATTAATACGAAAGGAAACATATAATATAATATAAGGCTATAAAATCGTTATATGAAAACGCCTAGAGGCTAACCGTTTCGTCGTCATAATATACTCTACATACATTATTTCAAATTTTATTTATAAATGTTTATTTTATTTACCCCTATCATACATTAAATAAACAGAATCATGTTAGTGACAAAGTCATTTATGTTTGACATATTTAAATATTGTTGACACTATATACGAGGGGTGGGCTAAACCACGGCTCGCGTCTTAAACTTTTTAGTAACAAAATAATAGTTATTATTAATTGTTCTGCTCGACATATATGTTTTTATTATATTGTGTGGAGATCTTGACTCTTATCGTCAGCCACCCCTGCTTTAAACCGACATAAGTAATATATAATACACGATTTTGGAACATGGAGGAGAAGACGAAGTCCCTATTTTTGTTTCTTTATTGTTTATGCGTACCCCTTATAATTATATCTTAGTCAATAAGACATTTTAATATCGGGAATATGCAGCGGCCTATGTTTCATCATGGCCGTCTGAAACTTTTTCAATTTTTTGTAATTTGTAATTTTTCTTATTTTTAATTATTTTGTTTTGTTATTAAAAATATTATTATATTTTACACAATATAAATGTATATCTTTGTTTGTAATATGTTTTAAACGTTTTTATATAAATGTCACGGTCTTGGTGTTTGCGTTATGCTTATACCTAAATTACTAATTATAAATGTCCACTATGTGACTTAGTTGGATTGGCGATTGCATACATGGGTGGATAATTTGAATGTAAATGGATTTCCACTTGAGGTCACTGACTTGCTAGCCACTCAAACATGGTTTTCAAATTAATTCTTTTTACATAAAAAAAAGTACAGGACATCTGACGGCACAAAGCACATAGACCACCGTATAGGGAGATTGCTTTGTCGGTGGTATCGATCTACACTGGCCGTGATTGATATAACTAGACAATCAATTATGGCTATTGATTTACACTTTTTTACATACATAAAAGCACCATTTTTTTAACGTATGTTTTCAAATTCCCAATTATTTTGTTTTATTATTGAAAATAATTTTTGATATGAGATATTATAATATACTATGTATAATATATATCTAAGTTTGTTTTTTTTTTGTAAAATATTTAACTTTACTTCATATTACTATATGTATATAAATATATACGTGACGGACGTGGACGTGGTGTTATGCCTACCTCATATTAAGCTGTTTATATATTTCTTACATTCTGCAGGGTAAAAGCACATAATGTGACGGCAAAAATAGCACACAATCTACCATAGTTGCATTGCTCAGTTGGGATCGACTTACGCCGATGATGTCGGTCTCGCTAGGCCTTTGATTTTGCACTATTTTGCACACGAAAAGCATCGATCAAACGCCATTGCCAGTTTCTTAGTTTCACAAAATTTGACTTAAGCATCGACGATGACTGGTAGCTAGACACTGAAATTTTCAATTTTCAACAAAGCACCGGACCGGTTCCCTGTTTAAACGTATCCATTTACACCAGCAATGACTGCAGATTATAAATATTATAAATATGGATGAATAGACAGGTCAATAAAATTCAAAGACATTGCTTCCGAGATCAATATTCACGATCAGCAAATTAAACGGGCCGCATATTTGGCACGTGCAGCGCCGTGTGGGACAACTAGTAGATGTTTAAAAAAAATGGTTTTATTACATTAAGTAATGTTTTGGCCGTAGATAATATATTATATTTTGTTGCCATGACTATTATGTTAGTTTCAATGTTAATATAATATGTTGGTTTGACTAAACAAGCCGTTATATTAATAATAATATATTATGACTACATGCTGAAACGGTTGGGTTTTGTAATGAGACTTTCTAAGAAGTTCCAGTTTCAAAAATCTTTTAAAGCACTTTATTGGGTTTTGGTAAGTTCAATATTAGGTTATGGCTCCGTAATCTTGGACCCACATAACTATGGTGACTCTAACCAACTGGAAAGGGTATATAGTGTAAGTTTTTGAGATTTTCAGGGTATACCTTGAGGATACTTCATACAGAGGACGACTACTCTCCTGTTGCAAACCAGCTTAATCTTCCGTCGTTGGCCGATATTCGTCATTATAAAATTTATTAAAGGTCTGCTTTGTGGCACCATCGACCTTCCAACACTTTTAGCAATGATCAATTTTAAAGTTCTTCTCCAAACCCGTCCACAGGTTCCATTTCACATTCCCACATCCTCCGCCAATTATTATATGTACAATGAACCAATCAGCAGGTTAATGCGTGCAGCCAATTTAGGCCCCTCTTCTTTGGTTTAAAATAAAATGTTAATACCGTTGTGTACCATATTCTAATTGTTATTATGTCTAACATTTATAAGAAGGGTTCGCCCTTAAAAAAATAAACCATAATGGCCAGGTTTCAATTATCAGTATTTATTTTTTCTGATTTTGATTTCGGTTTCGGATATTGGTATTAATTTTTTCTTATTTTGTTTTCGGTTTCGGATATCAGTATTTATTTTTATGATTTCGTTTTTGGTTTTGAATACCGATTTTTATATTTTCCGATTTAAATGTCGATTTTGATTTCTAGTGTTGGTTATTCGGTTTCTGTATTGATTTCGGTTTATAACGGCCTTAACCGGTATTCAAAATCGGTATCCAATATCGGTTTCAAGCCTTTTCTATTTCACTTATCTATTTTCACCGTTCAACGGTAGGTACGTCAGTATTGACTTAAATATATAGCTACATTATAACAATAATATTATAGTAATAAATTACTTTATAATTGGATTAAATTACAAGTCTGTATCAATATAATATCAACCATGCACATGACGTGTTCCACTTTTTTTTTATTAAATAATTCGTTCTTCTGCCGAGCCACTCGTATTGTGATGCCGTGTGCCGCCTATTCTCCTGATAGTTTTTAGGACTTCACCTGTCAGTTTATGAACGGACAGTTTTCGCCGGCTTTTAGGGGTTGTCCTTACACTACCACTATTAGGAAATTGACAGGTTTCATGTGTTATTACGTATACCTCATAGTATTGTGTATAGTGCAACTGTATCTGTTTTATGTCTGTTTCTTTGTATAAACATTATTATTGTAAATTATTATAAATATTTTATGCAATGCGATACATATATAATCATTTTTTCAGTTCGTGTCTGAAATTAAAACAGACATTTTATTTTATTTTATATTTATTGTATATTATACAGGATGATTCTCATCAAGCATGATCACTCCCTTTATTCTTTAATTGTACAGTTATTCGAAATCTGATTTTTGTAATTTTTAAATATATACTTACTTAAAGTCCATAGGTACTTGAAAATTCTTGAGATTTTTCTGAAAATCATGGAGAAATCCATTATAAAGTGAAAAAACTGGGGTGAGCATGCTTGATGAATCACCTTGTATATCTTAGATACTTCGGAAAAGTCCAAACAAAAATGAATGAAATAGTTTTCAACTTGCAGCTTTGATCGTGAAGGAGTAACCTCTAGTCTACGTATATCCTGTGAAATATTGTGACACGTGTTAAACTATTGTTTATCGACGAACCAACTACCAATATAATAATAAATTCGTTAGAAGTCAATTTAGCTCTTCTACTATACCACGAGATATCTAGGTATAAAAAATACATAGGTATATTATGTACTCGGGCAACTTTTAGAAAAATATTCTCTCCAAACATTTACTGCAATTATTGTTATCATTGGTTTATTGTTTGAAAAACTAATGTTTTTATATTGTTTTTACTATGGGTAAAGTTTAGTCGGATATATAGAAGGTGGTTATAAAGAAATGTTTCTCGAGATATCGATCGATTCGCGTCGAAATAACCACTGGGCTTAACTATAGAGGGTACAACACTGGTATATTCGTGCAACAAGGGCTGTAACCCCACGTGACCGTGATAATATGCTGTGGAAGTATACTAGTCGAGGGGTGTCACAGATACGTGAGACACAATAAGGGAGTCGGCGTGTTCGTTCGAGTATGATGAGGTGCGCGTAAATCGTTGTGTAATAATATATTATTATTTGCCCATATTGTAGGTAATCGAAGGTTCTCGCAAACCATGAAACTGATAATCACAGGTACCCGAGAAATATACGGGTATTATATTATGTGGGTACAGTGGACTTATTTGGCCGAACACATTCTACATATATTATAATATACACGCGATTGACTGCACCGCGTCCTACAGACCGTGAACATAGGGCCAAAGTGTTGCTCAGGCATCACCTTAAATATGGGTGGGTGGGTATTGATAGAAAAGAAATAGGACACTTTATTGGTAGGTATAACAATATGATATGATGAGGCGGAGGTCACCTAAAACTGATTTGAGCAACACCAATTTTTTTTCTTGATACACTCCACTGTTCCCCGAGTCCAAAATAAACCAAAATATAATAATATATTATGATTATATAGCAGCCATGACGATAATCTGCAGGTTACGTCTCCACAAGGGTGTGATGAAAGTGTCGTATATAACTATATGTGCCAAAAACATATTTTGAATATAAAACTTACTATTGCACCCAAGTGTAATGTGCAGTACAATGAACTAGTAAACAAACATATTATGGCATACGCATAAATATAAAAACTAAAAACTAAAAAATTTCAAATGTATACAAATGAGACAAAATGCGCCTAAATATTATTTGAAAACGGTATCATGTTTAGAAAATGTCAATTTAAATATTTGGTAAAAAATTAGTATCTACAATCTACATATGTCGTATTATATTTTTTGTATTGCACCAAAAGAGCAAAATCGATTTTTTCGAAAACTGTTGATTATCATACGAGTGTTGACATGTATTATTTATTATAATATGATAAACTATATGGCTCCTTCATAACCTACGTTGGGACGTCGAAATCCGAATGATTCAACAGTAATTGGAAAACAAACGATATTTTAAACGCGATTCTACAAGTCGGTTAACCGAGACGAGATATTTTATTTTCAACTGCGGATTCTTCTCGTATTTTAAGCGACAACATAACTCAAGATAAATGACAAAATAAAATAATAATGGCGAGTATTACTGTGAAAAAAATATTTCTATTGATTATGTTTTTATTAACAGTTGTACGGACAGGCCAGTGTAAAACATTTAATATTAGATGATCCAATAGGTAATATTACATCAGATATTTTATATATTTTTAAATCATTTTTAAGGACTATTATCCTATATGCATAAACATTTTAATTGCATAAAAACTACACCTTCACATTGTTAACTAAGCATCGAAATCAGCGTTTTCAATAAAACTATCCAACCAATAGTTTATAGTAAAAGAGGGGTTCTCGTTTGAAATACAGGAGTTTGTACCACCACAGGACGCTCTTTAAGTAGTAAGTACAACAATTTCAAGTACTTATTCCAATAAAAATTCCAAAAATTTAGTATTCGAATATATCCATAATTAAATGAAACACCTGTAGGTATAGTGCATACCAAGGCTCAATTAAAACATTTTTGCATAATTTCACCTCCCTACTATTTTCCTCCCTAGTTATGCTATTTTCATCTATACTTTTCATAACTAAATTTCATGCACAAAATTATGAGTCATAAGAATAATAGGTAACTAATAATAACAGTAAAAATAATATGTATTTTACAATACAGTGTGTAAACGCTAATTGAGAACACTCAATATCTTAGTGTAGAGCCCTGCAATTTGAATTCTGATTTTTTGTTGGTTGTTATGACATAAAAACACACCTTTTTATAGCCTTTGAATTTTTTTAACTTAATGAGACTTTCGCATGCACAGTACAACTTTTTTTTTCTTAAAAGGCAATCTCCTATTTTAACCACTTCTTATTTTTTGCCTAATTTTTTAATGCATTTTGGTGGTTTAATCAACTTTCTAAGTCCAAAATTGACCAAGTTACGGCCAATCAACAAAATTACCGCAAAATACCCGAAATTTTAAGATTATTTTACTGTAACTCTAAAAATAATTATTCTAAGATTGTTTTAGGCTTAACATTTTCACCCCTAATTATTTAGGTGATATTTATGTGATACATAAATAAATATGTTGTTTATTATGTTACATGTAATGGATCTATTGAAATGTATTAACAGTTTAATGTATGCTGACCTTCCTATAAATCTTCGAAATTTAAAATATATAATAACAGCAACATACAATCAATTAACTGAAGAACAAATTATTAATAAATTCCAAAAGATCCATTTATTTATGTATCACCTAAATATTACCTAAATAATTATTGGTGAAAATGTTAAGCCTTAACAATTCTATAATTATTATTTTCAGATTTACAGTAAAAAGTCTAAAAATGTCTCGTATTTTGTAGTATTTTTGTTGATTGGCTGTAACTTGGTCAATTTTGGACTTAGAAAGTTGGTTAAACCACCAAAATGCATTAAAAAATTAGGCAAAAAATAAGAAGTGGTTAAAATAGGAGATTGCCTTTTAAGAAAAAAAAAGTTGTACTGTGCATGCGAAAGTCTAATTAAGTTAAAAAAATTCAAAGGCTATAAAGAGGTGTATGCCATAACAACCAACAAGAAATCAGAATTCAAATTGCAAGGCTCTACACAAATATATTGAGTGTTCTCAATCAGCTTTTACACACTGCATATATAAACTAATACTCAATACACAATATTATTAAGATTAAATAAAAGTACCTATAGTAAAAAATCGTGTTTCGAAACATATGTGCCTGTTAAAACTTTTCTTCCTGGGGAAATTTGGAGAAGCCCCCTCTGCTTCCCTTTAATCCGGTCTCAGTACAAACATATTATATAGTTTGGTGCTCAATGTATATATTGTTGTAACTAGTCGGGCGCAGAAAAAAAGGAAAATTGCGCATTCGCGTTGAAACCCCAAAAATAGTTATCAAAAATAGCCACATCTGCCGACTATATAAAATAATATCATAATAATATAAGATACTCGTCGGAGGCTATTTAATAAATACCTATGCAATATTATTATTAAAATATGACGTTACCCCGCCGCTGTATGGCGAAACTTTGCAGCACTCGCGGTCTGCCATCGTATTTTTCACCATCGCCGCCGCCCACCATTCACATTGTCCATAAGCTCACACAACAGCTTACATAGTGTAATAATTAAATAATTTTATATACCTACAGCTGGGTATTTTTATTTTTTTACCTAAAGCACCCGTCTACAGTACACATTGTTTGGTTTGTTTGTTTTTTTTTTCTGTCTAAGTAGGTCAAGACGTAATTACACAATATTATACTTGCATTACATTGTTCACGAGTATATTATGAACATAACGAGTAGACAGGTTAGGTTATTAATATAATAATATATTAACCTATATTATTATTTTTTATAGGGGTTTTTATAGGGGATGGTGACACTTTAAATTATACTCAACATTTTATTTACTCGATAATTTCGATCATCGAGGAGTAGTATTGGTATAGTTAGGTACACCATCTATTAAGTACAATTATTGTTAAACACTTAAAAAGTATTATTATACTAAATTGAACAAATAAAGTACCTAATGATCGGATGAAATATTTCGCAACGTTACTAACGTCATACTCCACGGATCGTCTACATGTTTAATTTTTGTAAATAATAAATTAAAGATTCGATATTTAAAAAAAAAAAAAACTAACCATTAATAATAAATATTAATTAAATAATCATTAATTAACCAGAAATCGAAATAACATTAAAATGTTTACAATTTCTATTCCGAGTTTGCGGCATAAACTGTACTTACAATTAACCCGTTGAAATTATGTTTCAACTATTAGAACTATTATACTATATAATTACGAATGTTGTTTTCTCAATAAAGATGCTTAAGTATTTTAAATTTTTTCAAATAATTAACTAGATTCCGAGATATTTTGTTTAAAAAAAAAAAATAAAACAATTCATTAGTCCTATAATAAATATATAACATAATGAATTCACATAAAAAATGTTGTAGCCAACAACTGTATTTACAAAATATAACCCATGGAAATAAAGATTCCAAGTTCAAACCATTTGAACTAGGTATTATAATATACTTAAAATATGACATATTATCGTAACAATAATGATCTTACTGTGGTTTAATTAATAAAAAAAATATTTTGATAAAATTAATTTACATTTAAAATGTTCACAATTTCTATTTTAAATTTGTGGCCAACAGCTACCTATCGTTTTTAAAAATAAACCGGAAATTAGGTTCCGACTATAGAACTATTATAATATTATAAATTAAGAATATGGTCATAACAACAACGATGCTCAAACATATGGTTAAAATATAAAACTAAAACCTTAAAAAAGTTTGTGTTGGCCATAAGGCAGCCATTATTTAAAAATTAAAGGTACAAAATATATAGCAGTGCATACGCGCTTCGTAAGTATATAAACAATAATTCTTTACAAACATATTCTTATCGTTAAAAAGTCCATAAATTAATTTTATTATAGGTATAATGTTATCATAGTTTTTTTTTAAAATCTTTCATGGATTACAAACATGTTGCTTTATCAACATATTTTGCTAATAAAAAAAAAATGGTTTTTAGAATTTTGCAGAGTGTTTAAAAGTGAACCTTTCATGGTTTTACGTCTTATTTTTACTTGAAATATAATCAAATGTTTAACTATTATTGGGTTATTGTTGTACTTATGTCTATTTTGCATATATATTTAATCAATTATTTAATAAGTTATTTTATTATGTTGTTTACATTAGTGCAAATTTAAATTAAATAATAATGTTCCCTATAATCCTTTCTCATGGCATAGATTTTCTATCGGCTAATTACGATTATTTTACACTGTGTGTTTAATGATATTAATACTCGCACACTAAAAGAGGTAGACAATTTATTTTTCACCTTGTAAAATTTGATAATAATAATCTTGAAATAAGATATTTAAAACACAAACTTTACTTTTCCTCTTAATATTTTGATAATAATTAACTTTAATATTTGGGTATCAACTATCAAGTAACGCAGGCAAATTAAAACAACAATTTTTAAAATTTTTGTGGAAACGATTTTATAGAGTTGACCTACCCAGAAACTATAAATATTTTTTATAGATAAAAATCTTAAATAACCAAAAAAGGAAAACAGTTTAGATTAATGGTTTTTTTTTTTCAAATTTTTATCGGCTTAATATTCGACTTAAATTAATCCGCCGTGATTGCATTACTTATTATTATTTTTGCTCTTAATAATTCACAATTATTTATGCTCGTGCATTATAAAAATATCCTCTATAAATTATAAAGCTGCAATATTCATATTGTCTTTATGTTACCTTATTACATATTATGAACAATACACATTTAAATTAATGAAAACATTTATGTCTCTTAAGTAAATCATGTGGTTCATTTTTAGTTATATTTATTCTTGTTACCGATGTTTAATAATCATATTATCATGAACAAACAATCGTGAAATGAATGTCTTTTCAAAGTTTCGAACATACTGACACTTAAACGGTTTTTGAGAAATTAATTTTGAAGATACAACTTTGAAAGTTCAGATGATGCGTGATGATTGACTATGAGTTCAATTATCAATTATTTCAAAGTCAATATTTTAGTGCCCAAAAGTTTGGAAATTTCATTAAAATAAAATACCAAATACCAAATACAAATCTTACAGCGTTCCGTAAAATATTATTTTTTGAACTTTGTTATTATTCGTGCATCTGGAGTATATTTTGCCAAAATAACGAAAACATTACGTTTTAATAAATGTCCAACGACTTTCAATCAAATTATGTGCAGCGTAAAAGTTTCATAGCACATATATAATATATATATATATATATATATATATGTACTGCCCCGAATAATTATGTTTCTGAAACCAACAAAAACAACCCGTATAATTGTAAAACTAATCGAATGAAAAATCATTAGTGAAAAAATTACGGAAGCGAAATAAATATGTTTTCCAAGTATTGGATTCTGTTACGGAATAAACTAAGAACTAAAAAGGTTTTTATCAAAACCATTAAACAAAAACGACTGGATAGAACGAAACCGTTTGACAGATGAAAACCACACCGAGTAAAGGCAAACAGCTATACAACGGTGTGATGTTCATCTGTCAAAACAGAATACACGGACCAATCAGCGACGGACTAGATTGTCGAAAAGGGTATAAATACCGGACACTTTCGACAACCTATATCTCTCCTGAACACGATGGGTAAACTATACGAGAAACTCTTACTCTCCAGACTTAAAAGTCACATATTGCCTCAAATCAGATCTGAACAATTTGGCTTTCGCCCCCAACACAGCACTGAAATTCAACTAGTCAACTTCATAGACAACATAACAAATAATATGAACAGAAGGCTAAAAACAGCAGTAACTCTTCTTGATATAGAAAAAGCATTTGATAAGGTATGGCACGAGGGCCTTTTATTCAAACT
>WHPZ01581682.1:0-13486 GCA_016617965.1 Macrosiphum rosae
AATAAGTTGTTACACATCAATTTACGAAAACTTTAAAAATGAGCTATTTTCACTTTATGGGCACGGGCCACGAGGTACTATTATAACCAACAAAAGACATGGAAAAGTTATTTTAAAGGAAGAAGGAAACATGAACTTTATTTTATTTCCACTAAGTAGTGAAAAGTTATTTCTTCAGATATGTAAAACTATCTATATACCTACATTCTATATTATATAATTTCTAAAAACACGAATATGGGTGTTCAAATACTGCACTAGACATTAGGATTCAAACATTCATCTTATAGTGGCATATTATTGTCACTTCAACAGTTTAACGGTCCAACCATCACAGTAGAATATAAATTAATTATTTAATCGAAGGTTATAGATTGGGTATTTCAGTTATAAATTAACAAGATTATAATAAAATAGACGTACAAGTAATAACAACAATTCGAAAATATAGATAAATAAAGTAGGTACCAATTAAGCTTATTTGTTTAAGTGATTTAATGTTCATAAAAAAAAAATACAAAATGTGTAACTAAATTTCAAATTTTTTGATACTAAAACACATTAGGTGCAACAGCATAATGCCTATATCTTAATTATCAGATAAACTAAATATAATTTAGTTAATTTCAACCACCGTTTTATTTAATATATTATAATAGGGATATAGTTTTATTAAATAGGTTTTACAATATCAATGAATTGAACAAAACTTTATGTTATATATTATTCAAATATTGAAATGAGATTCATGGCAGTTTGAATAATGTTAATAGTATTCAAAAGTTCAAAGTAAAATGAAAACTTGGCAAATTTATAATTAATTTATCATAATAAATAAACAAAAAATCTACGCTGTATGAAATTTTAATACTGTTCAGTAACCAAATAATACTTTAATCAAATGTATTTGTTTGTGATTAAATAATTGCATCTGTCATAAAATTAATAAATATTTTTTAAATTGATGAATTTGTAAAATCAATATTTAACCAAAGCAGTAAGCATACATAATAACAGAGTCAGACAGAGATCAGTATTCACATGATAAAGTTTATAATTTACAGTATATATTTTAATATTTAAGTGGATGTCAACCTAATTTTTTGTTTTTTTTTTTCTCAAACACTCGTGCAATATGGCTAATTTAAGTTCAGCAAAATCAACCTTGTGTTGTCATATTTAATATAAGAGTGAAATAACCTATTATCAAGCTTATAAAGTCAAGAATACTACCTGCGTTTGTTCGTTGACTTTTTTACGATATTTCAGTTTTTCTTCGTTAAATGGACAGTTTTAAATTTTAATATTTTACATTCCTATTATTTTTATAAAAATTTAAGTATATATCAAAAAAGCCAACGTGTGTATAACTTTAAGTTTGATAATAGCTCACTTCACTCTTATATTAAAGATAACAACTACAAATTGGTTAATCTGGACTAAATGTTGTATGTTGGTCCAATAAAGAAAAAAAATTATACGCAGAGATCCTCGACATCCAGACTTTAAAACAATTAGCTGCTAAAATATGCACGTATACGGAATCATTAAAATGAATAACTTATTCAATGAATTATTTAAGCTTTATATATAAAATCATTAAATATCTAGGTAAGTAAGTGCCTAACTACTACATTAAATTTTTTTTTTTAATTTTCAGCATACAATTCAATATCTAGTTAAATTCTATACATTTTAAAATTTAACAATTATTTCACACCTACATTAATTTAGTGGTTGAAACACCAAGTTCGTGTCATAGAGTAATTCAAGTCCTTATATTTAGTGTCGTTACTATTTTAAAGATTAAACGATTTAAACGAAAATCAAAATTTTGTTAGCTCAGATTGCTCAGAAATCATGTAAACATATTTTTATGATAATTTATGAAAAATCACAGCCTTTCAACAAACACGTTAATACTTAAACACGCGAAGAATATTTATGTTTACAAAACGTTACCAGAAAACTAATATTGATGCAATGCAAAAGAACCATAATATCATGTAATGCAGTAGCCAATTCAGTTTGGAACAACGACGTAAGAAGTTATACAGGCACGCAATGTGTCTGGCGGCACGATTTGCGGAAGCTTGGCATTCAATTAAAAGTAATTATTATAATTTTACGTAGGTCTACTGTAAGTATCGTTTCATTTGCACTAGTTAAGCGTAATAAAACAGACTAGGTTAAGAATAAAATTTTACAAAATTGACTTGGTACATCAACATAGAAGGTTATAAGTAATTTATTACTTATACTAATATAATGTTTAATAAGGTAGTTAATAAATATAGTAGGTTTATGTTCGTGTTGAATAAAACCAATTTATATTATAACATAAATATTCAATCAAAACTAATCATAAACAGATTTTGAAGACGCGTAGAAACAAACTTTAAACCCAAAAGTTTACCATGTATTAAACTTTTTTTAAATTATGGTGTTTATTGAGATTTTATTAATTTTATGTTTTCATTTTTATTTTATATTTAAGCAGTGATTAACCCTTAAATAAAAGAAATCAACACAACATATTAAAAGCAACAACATTAATTTTAATAGATAAAATATTATTCAGTTTTTTTCAAAAATATTGTCTTTTTAAATTAAAATGTTATACTGAAAATCGTGGGTTTCAAAATTTATAATATTTAGACCGTCCATCAGAATGGACCGCAATAAACTTTCTATATATTATATAGCGCTTTATATGTATGTGCTGCAATAGCATAATGTCACTGCCTTAGAATACCATGGGAGTTGAGGTATTATCAAAATGATTTATTAAAGGCACTACTAGTAGTAACTTTTGGTAGGTCTTGGTTATAGTTTTTTTTTCTTTTCCCCTCTATTATGTTTTATAGCTACATATAAATCAACCAATCATATACGCATTACTCCGCCGGTGGCCCAGGAATAAGGTTTTATCAATAAAAAATTCTTGACACATTAGTTTTATTATTAGTTATAAAAAGTTATTATTAGTTATTAGTTATTATTGGTTTATAATTATTATTAGTATACATTTCAACTATAAATTGATTTTATACGTTTACTTAAAAGTTAAAATTATGATTAGTGGTTAAGATATTTTAGAAGAATGTGTTTTAGTTTCAAAATGTATTTGATTGATTTGAAAGGGAAACCCATTCTTTGATATAAGGGCGTTATAGAAGTATTTTACTTTTATATCACAAATACAATTATCCTAAATTGATGGCGATTATTATACAATTGCTTATATATACCTATTATTTTACACCTTATAAAACAAACCTAAACCATTTAAATTTGTAACGTCATAATAATCGATAAATATAATGAGATGGTAATATTACATTACATTGAACTAACTATTATACAGTTCAACCCACATTTTTTGGTGGATTGTATCTATGTTTTATTATTATTACGATAAACTATAAAATGTTCTGGTGTTCTATAAACATAGTTTGTATATTATTATGTACACACTTTTTCGCAATTAAGATGAAATGTCCATCAAACAGTCTATTGACTGCAGATGATTTCTAACGTGGCTTTTTGTTCGAGGGGACGAATTGGTAATGAGAAATAATGAAGACGGATTTCTAGTGGAAAATCGGTAGTAGTTAATCCATTAGGCTGACTATGGTTTTTCCTGAAATAACGATGTTTAAATTCAATCTTCTGCGTGTATCTTTTAAAACATTCAGTCACATCAATCTTCCGAATGACGCAGCTTTCTAACACAAGTCTCAAATCCTATCAACAACCGAGCATGATGTTGGCCGATGAGTTGTAACAATTGAATGACAATATTAAAGTATATTGTTTATTACAATAAATTTGGTATAGTTACGATAAACGAAAATCCGTATAATATACGACCATCAATAGTATAAAGAAATATATAAACCGGGGTAATCAATTTAAATTATAAATGTATAAGTAGTAAGAAAATCAACATTTTAGCGTAATAAAAACAAATACACGACCATATTTGTCCTATTCATACAACTAATAATATCGCTTATAAAAATTTAAATAGAAATAAAAACAAAAAAAATGTATGTTACATTACAAGGTATACTATGCAAATGAACGTTAAAAGCATACAATTATTAATTTACTATGTTATTGTAGACATTAAAAGGAAAATGAAAACAATAAAAAAATTAACTGAATGTTTTAAAAACACAAGAAAAACCATTTAACATGCCATGATTTGGTTTTCTTGAGTTGGACATATTGAAACACCTTCCGTAACCTTAGAAACCCAAAACAAACAAATATAATGTCAATTTTTCAGTGATAGGTACCACTTTTCTAGTGTTCAACAATTATTAAAAAAAAATATTTTTAAATTCTATCACTAATTCTAAATAAAATAAAAATATCTGTAGGTACAATATATTCTATAATGGCATCAAAGAAATATTGGCGACATGAACCAATTCAATATATGTTCTTAATTTCAAATCCAAAATGCTTGATTACTTTTCTAATTTAATCTATATATAACACAAAACTAAACACATACTTAACAACAAACAATATCATTATCGTTGCAAAAACATTCTTATAAATATACCTACCTAAAGGGTATAGTACCTATATAAAATGATCATTAATCTTATATTCTGTTACAACTTCTATTTTCTTAAACTATTTTGCAGTAATTTTAAACCCCTTCTTTCTGTACATTAAAAGACTATTATTAAATCTCAAAACGTACATCATGTTAGGCAGATAATGTATAAACATGAAATTAATCTTGAATGCGCAGCTTAACTAACTGCATAGTATGGAATCGAAATTGAGATTTCTAACAGCTGTGCATTCAGTTTTAAGTCCCCTTTCACATTCATCGAGAAAATTATTAAAACACATGCATTTCTAAGATATGTGATCTAACTCATTATAAGTACTTCCAAAGGAAAAAGAAAATACACTTTAAAAAGAAAAATTTTAAATACATTGTAACTATCTGTTAAACAGTAAAATTAAGAATTAAGTGAACACGGATATAGTTCAAAAATATATTTTAGACTAAGTCCGAAATTGGGGTTTCAGTTGATTCACCTGTTTAAATTCAATGACATAAATTAACTGAAACGATCAAATTTTAAAGTAGGTACCTAATTCTATAGTTATTAAACACCAGCTGGGTAGTTATATACTAAACTAAATATGTAATCAATTGATTATTATAATTTATTATTATTAATCAAGATAATTAAGATATTAGTTAATTAATGAACTTCTACCTGTTACATTTATTGTTTTTAACTTTTTTACTCAAGTTCATCAATCATAACATATTTTTCAGACGCAATAAAATGTATCTTCTCTATTATATTATATATATTCTTAAGATTAACCATGGAAAAAATAGCGTTAGAGTAAACACCTACTAAGGTTGTCAGCAATCACATAATTAATAAAATAGAAACCTTAAAAAGTAATTCATAGTTATAGTGAAAAATGAATATTAATCGACATAAATTATAAGTCGTATTACGCATATTTAAATTTAGTATTAAGAAACATAAAATTATTTTTAAAATTATGTCGTAGGTATATGTATTAACTATAAAAACTAACAAATTGTACACCTGTATATGTGTTATTTTATTAGATACTTTTTAGAAATATTGGCGTAAATCTAAGTTATAGAGCTTTGGAAGTAGAGGAATTGTATAAGAAAATATCATCAATGAAAAACCACGTGACACACGTGTCACTAAAAATGAATTAATATGTTAAACATGTAGTCAAGCAGTTTACTGAAAACATGAATATTATTCAAATTAAGAACATTGTGCATTTCTATTGGGAGCTTTGGCTACCTAAACAGAAACGTTTTTATTTTATTTTATTGAATAGGTACTATACTATACTATACCATAATATTTAACTGCTAGTATTGCATACTGTTAAATAACAAATGGGTTATGACTAGGTAATTTAAATTTTTAGAAATAAGGTTATATCTTAATAACTATTATCATTTAATGTTTTTGATTACACGGTAGTATTTTAACATTAACAAAAACAAATATCTAAAAAAATTTTCAAAAGTAAAAATGTTTTTTTATTCAAGACATGACAATTGTATCTATAATGCTGCGTTGTCTAGTAAAAGCATAACTTTAGTACATGGATATTGAATACAGTTTGACATGTACTTCTTTCTTTTACATTATACAATACTACTCTTTTATAATTTGAACTATGATTATAAATTAAAGAAAATGTGTCAAAAATACTTTTATACAACTTACGCAAACTATTTTATGAAAAACATAACAACTTATTTTACAGTTATATTCAAAGTTCTATATTTTCATAATTTGAATATTTTCAAGTCGTCGCAAACAGTAGCACACAAAGAACTATAAATTTTAAAAACAAAGGGTAAGCAATAATTTTCTGCACACTTTTACACTTCTATAAATCGACGCCTAAAGCCAATAAGTCCGTCAATAGCCATAAATATCACCATTTCACGGTACTCGGAAAACGAAAATAATATATATTAAACGTGGTATCAAAACACGCGCAGTATTCGTATACTTTCATTTTGAAAACACTTAGCGAGAAAAACTTTTCAAAATGTAGGGAAGAACCAGATGGGTTTTATCGACTTGGACTAACGTTCAAGGAAAATATATGCGAATTTATAATAACCGATAGGAGTTATTCACCTACAAGGAATAAAACATAAAAAAACAAAGACGAGAGAACAGTTGGGCTGTCACAGAGTGTGGAATATATTGTAATATTATGTGCATTTTTGGAAGACTTCCAAGTAACTGAAAGAATACACATCATCCATATGCCAGTTATGCGTATCCGACAGGATGCAATAGAGAATCGTACGAAGTAGCAACAACGAGTTTTTTATTTATGATTAAACAAATACATAGTAAACTAATTATGTGATTTTTCATAATACACAAAACAAAATATATTTTGAATTATATATTATCAGTTACGAAGGGAAAATGCAATGTTAGTAAACCAAGGGAAATTTAATTTAGTCTTAATTTTAAATTAACGGGTTTCGATACCGTGATTTTCTGTTTTTGTCTAACACAAGCACGACATAGTATTGTAGTCGTGCTTTTTGCCAAACATACTAATTAATCTAATGAAGCTATAAAAAATCTGAAAACAGATTTGAATTTGTCGTCAAGTCTACTTGAAATTTACTTTCCCACATTTTTGATATTATCCCCCAAATTCCTAAAAATGTCATATTAACAAAGAGTATTTCAATTTTCGTAGAAGTTAAAATCAAAAAATCAAAAATGTGGGAAAGTCGATTTCAAATAGACTTGACCGCAAATTCAAATCTGTTTTTAGAATTATTTTCGCTTCATTAGATAAATTGGTATGTTTGGTAAAAAACACGTCTAAAATACTATGTTGCACGTGTGTTAGACAAAATCAGAAAATGACGGTATCGAATCCCCTCAACAAACAAACACCAAATAATATAAGCTTTAGCAATTCTTAATATAAAACTTTCTAATTAGATACTTACTATAAAACAAACAATAGCGTATAACTTATTGGAAAACTTAATATAAAACCATTTGAGAAGATATAAACTATGAAAAATGTAATGAAGTAAGTAATTACTAATTACTAATAGCAATTAAAACAATTAATTAGGTACTTTAGATACAATATTATAATACAATATAATAATTCAACACAGAATAATTAAAACTTTATTGTACCTAGTCTAATTTTTTTTTAACTAATTTTCAATAAAAAATACAAACAGAAATAGGTGCCATATTCAAAATCTATACAGACTCTATGTAAACAACAAGACGACTAAAAATAATGAAAACATCTGTTGATACTATAAAGTAGCTGGTATAATATTATACTTTAAAGATTAAGGGACATTTTTGTAGATACTGAGAGGAGCAAAAAATGAATTGATTTTACAATGATGTGATTATTCTGAGCTGAGCGAATGACCGTAGATATACATGCGTTTTTGGCTGAATGTTTACATTAGTATTTTCAATCAACCGTAACATTTTCAAAATATTTTGACTTATTTTAAGTTATTTACGGACATTTTCAGTTTCCAATCTTTTAAGTTTTTTATTCTATAAATATCAATAAAATTGTATTTATTTTGTAAAAAAGCTTCAAAAAGAATTTTTTTAAAGATAGATGAAAAATATTAAAAATCCAGTCACAATTTTTTTTTTTTTTAAGTATTTAAAGTTCAAATATTGACAAAATACTTAAAATTCACAAAAATGTGCAAATTATTTTGATTAGGTAGGAAAAAAAATTTCTATTTAAATCTAAGATTTTAAATTTGAATACAAGATTCCTCATAAGTTTGTCTACCTTTATCAAATCAAATTACATTTTTATAAGCGTTTGAAGTTCATATTTTAACAAGATTGGATATTCACTCGATTTCCCATGTAGCAATTTTGTTATTTTGCTGTAATTTAAAAACGAAAAACTGTATAGATATCTACATGAAAATTTCACTGAATGTTTATATTTTTATTTTCTACACACCATAAAATAAGATGCTATAGATTTTACAATAACGGATTTTTGTGCTGAACACTTTTAAAGCGGTAAAAAGCCAAAAAAAAATACCATCAGTCAGTCGACCAGAAATTGAATACATAATGTACGAAAAAAGGTAACTTTTTAGATGCATAAAGTTTTTGATAGATTAAAGAAAAAGATTGAAATAAAAATGCATCAAAAATTAAAATAAACAATACAAATTCAATAAAATCTAGAACAATTAACAAATGTATAAAATGTGGTACTAAGAAATGTAGAATACTAAATAAATTATTTATTGAGATCTGAATTTCTGAAATCATGCAGGTGAACTATAATGAACTTAATATATAAATGTCCTTATAATATTTTTATTTGAATAGAAATATTTTACGATTAATTCGATTTATCAATTTATATATAAAAAAAGTGTTTGTAAATCCATTTCAACGAATCATAAGGGTGAATATTTTGAAAGTAATTTCATATTATACAACCCGGTCCCTATGACTACATGTGTTCAACCGAGTTTTGGGTACCGTAAACTTTCACCCCTTTAATCCTATGACTGCACCCAAGGTTTGCTGCCATTATACAACCTCTATGCAGGCTAGTAATTAATAGACGACATTTCGGACCCCGAGATAAAGTCCCTTTGGTGCGCATTGCAGACGTCGTTGATGTTTTTCCTCCTTTAGTCTTTCCCCCAGAGGACTCACAAATACATGACTAAAGTTTGATACACACAATCGAAACTAACTATAGTTATGAAATCTTACACAAAACATTTACTTAGTAAACAATACTAAACATACATGATTAAAATTTACATATTGTACCAGGTTAGCAATCATTGTTTATGTACATTATTTCAAAACAGTAACTACTTTAATTAGATACATAACCATTTTCGCAGTAAATAAAATGATATATTCACAACGAAAGTATTTTATTATATAATGTACAAGAAAGGAATAATAAATATTTTTGTAACTGGACATATTATAAGTATAGATAATAAATAAATCTAAAAAAAAAAATGTAATGTTTTTCGTGTGGATAATTTTATAGAAACATCTAAAATATTAGTTATAGACAATAGACTTTGCATAGTATGGAAAACATAACTACGATTTATAATGGCATAATACGTATACTATAATTATATCATGCAATTTCCACACGGACGATATTTTCTTCTCCCCAATTTTATGTAGTTTACTCTGATAAACGAGCTTTTTGTTTATACTTCGGTAATAACCTTATCTTTCTGAGCATCCCGATGTCATAAAACTAAAATTAACTCATTATATCACCGTTATTTCTAATAATTCACAATAGCTATATGAGATGAATATCTAAACAAAGGTAAAAAGTTTTGACAAACTAAATAAAATAATAGTTTATATCAATAATTATAGACAATAATGTGTACCTATGTCTTGACATACAATGCAATGAATTCACTTCAATTAAAAGTGCTGTAATATAAAACATCCAACAGTTAGGTACTTCCATCTATTAACCATTAATTGTAGTTAAATTTAAATTTAATAAACAGTCATCGGTACTCAAATTAAACACACAATTTTAAATTAGGTATTTAAAAAAAAAATGTAACGTTATACTGTTATAAGTATATTTTAGTTATATGCATAAGAATAATAGGTGACATACAATATTTATGTACACAAATAGACTAAAACGTATACTATTTAAAATTAAAACTATTTAACCGTTTGTTATTATTTGACTAGAATACTCTTACATATTTAACTTCTTTATAAAAATTAATATTTGCATTATTGAATTTATTTTTGTTAATGAGCGATGGTATATTGACTATAATAAAGAAGTTAAATAAGTTTAAAATGTATGATAATTGAATTGTTTTCCATATATATTTTAAACGTCAAACGTATATATTTCAATATACAATTTTAATCTAGTTTTTTTAATCCATTATACTTAGAATCTTGCACACGGTCTCACCCATCGGGATAAATGTCAATTCATATTAGGTTTACTATTTGTTCACGTTGTTCGGTGTAACTTAAATGAATAAGCCAATAAGTGTGTAACATTTTACCAGAATGATAGAAATTGACCTAACAAGGTAAATCGCATTACTGTTATTGAAAATCGTTCCCTAGTGGTTAGCAATCAAAACTGAATTGAAACAAACGTGTTTAAGAGAAGAAAAATCTATCTCATAGACCCTACGTAGTAGGTTACCAGTCCTGAACTATGCGTTTTTTCCTAGAACCTCTTTATCTAAATTAGTCAAGAGTATAAAATAAAAAATAAATATAGTACGCATTACTACCCTTATATTCTTTCTCTCTTTACGCTGCGATTTGTCTAACCACGAAACCCTAAAAAAAATACCCACACACGCGCACGCACTAAGCACCACCTTCGTCTACAGCATCGAAGCCAGTCATTTGTTCTTCCGTTTTTTATGAGGTCTTGTAGGGGCTTTACGTATGCCCCTAGGGATTCAAGAACTGTCACGTTTATGCAACAAGACAAGTCCTAAATCTAACTTGACGCTACCTAGATATATATACACACTTTTGGGTTATGTCTATTTGTTCTAAAAATTATTTTGACAGAAACATAAAAAAATCTAATATCTGGTCAAGAAAACATTTTTGAAATTAGAAATAATTATTTTATTTACCTTTATTTTACCTCTCACAAACCTTCAGTAGACAAGTTTAAGAACAAATTCAAATTAATTACTAACTTAAATTAATTAGTTAAAAATGTTGGTATACTTGTATATTATACATATCTACATATGTATATAATTTTACAAGCAAATGATTTAGACTAACGTTTTCAATTATGAAAACACGCTGATCCTATAAAATAGTATATCATAGTTAAATAGTTTCAAAACTAGGCTAGGAAGAAATAAAATTATACAAAATCGTAAAGAGTATAAAATAAAAAAAGACGCCAGACGTTAATAAAAGCTTACAGTATAATATATACTTTGGCAACATTCCAAACTGTTTGTGGAGATTGTTAATCCCCCAGGTGCACAGTATACAGATGATGTCTAAATCTGTACATATGTCGAGTTTTCCAGGACATAATATTTACTCACTAAAATATCCATTTTTATTGAAATGTTGAACCCTTTATAAATATATTTTCGGAATATTTTTATGAAAGGAAACAGAAATTTAACGTTTAATAATCGAATTTAACTTTAAAAATAACATACACATTTCATCCATTCAACAAAAAAAAAATTGAAGGTTTTGTTGCTTTAGGTATGTGGGAAAAAGTTCATTATTGTTTTTATTATATTATATAAGCATCGAAAATATATTTTTACATAAACAAAATAATAATATAAGAAAAGTTGAGTAGGTAAGTATGTATAGTTCAATAGTTGAAAGATCAAGATCTGGTTTTAAAAATTATTGGCTGGGCAAAATTATTTATTTAATAAATATTATATACATTTTAATAATTCACTTGCTCACACCACTAAAAACTCTTTTCTGTTCCTTAGTCCATCCTATCCTTGAGAACCATCCTCTGGGACTGGTCCACCGCTTCTACACGTAGCATGATAGAAAGGGTTCAAAGAAAATTCCTCCGTCACGCTGCTTATAAATTAAACATATCCTGTCCACCTCACGATTACACACCAATCCAACGCCTTTTTTCCTCAGAAAGCCTCGCTGATCGTCGTCACTCAGCTAACTTATCATATCTATCTAATCTTCTTTCCTCTAAAATTGAAAGTCCAGAATCACTATTCCGTGTCTCATTTAATATCCCCTCCCGCTGTACACGATCATTTGTTCCATTCCATATACCTTTCTCTTCCTCAAATTACTATCTTAACTCACCGATAATCCGTCTAAAGCGCATTGCCAATACTAAACCTTCATTCTCACTCTAAAATTGAGCCTTGTTTCCATATAGCAAAATTATTACTATTATATTCATGTTATTATAGGGTTCGTCCCGTATTGTAAAATAAAATAAAATAATTGATACCAGTTAATAAAATTAGTATAAGCATTAAATAAAATCAACGACAGCATGCAACTCCACAACATTTTAATCAAACTATAAAGAATTAAAAATTTGTTATTTTCTAGTTTTGTAGCCAAACAAAATAAATTACACGAACTTGAAAATAAATTAGTATTTTAATGATAAACAACGTAATTTTGTTAAAAATACAAATTCTTCAAAAAATAGAAATGCGTCTACTGGAATTCAGTTGCAATCATTTTTATAATCATAAATATATTAAAAGAAACCTAAGTGAGAATATTCATAAAAGTTAAAAGGATACTCAAGTCAACGAAAACGGTTAAAAGCACTACTGGACGGGAAGTGCAAGAAGCCAAATCGAGATAAATGGTTCCCAAGAGACGAATTGTACAACAAAGTAGAGAGACACCAGGTATGATGCGAAATTAAATAAAAAATAAGTCCCTGGTGGTGTTTTCTTATCGCCAGCTCTGAAAGTTGTTTTTGCATAATGTGCAAAGCTATTCATACATATTTTTGTATTTGAATCTATACCCATAAAAAACGATGTGTTTTTATTCATAAAACGACAATGTTTCCACCTTAAGATAAATTATGCTGCAATATAAAAAGTATCCAAAACATAATATTATCTAAACAAAAAGTCTAAAAAACAAAAAAATTTGAAATAAAAAGATATGCATTTTAAATATTATGAAATATTTTAGAGAATAAATATGGCCAATAGGTTTAATTCAGTCTAAATTAATTTACACGAAAATTCGTTATAAAAATTTTAAAATTGTTTAAACAACAATAATTATAAGGAATTTAATTTGTTATGACGTGTAGGTACTTATGTATGTTACCAACTTATGTGGGTATAAGAAAAATCTATATTCACACAGAGAATATGTACTTTATGATTGATTACTGA
>WHPZ01581684.1:0-16478 GCA_016617965.1 Macrosiphum rosae
ACAAAAATGTAGTTGTAGATTCTATTAATTGATTCTAAAACCTATTTTCTATACCTAATAACCATTGATTATGTTTACTCAAAATAGTAATAATATTATAATAGTATTCATAACTAATTCTAATACATAATTATTATATTATTATTATTGGTTCTTGGCAATCATTAACAAATTAATTGTATTTTAAACTAGAATTTTTTAATTTTTCATAGTTATTTATAATTCATAAAAATAGGTAAGTACTAAGTAATAATTTTGTTGGTTTTTATAACTCTCGATTCTTTATGCCTTTCATATTTTTCAAAATACCACAAAGTATAAGTATAGTTAATCCTGCAGGTTTTTACCGGTAACTCACGCACTTGAAAATTTTCTTTAAATACAACGACTTACACTTATATATTATTATTATATTATAAAAATAATTTGAATTTTTTATAATTTTATTTGGCAATATTATATTATTCATTAAGATGGTGCTACACTCGCATGCGTTCTCTCTACTTTAATTTTAAAGCTAATTATCAGTATTTTAAAACTGTAAATTCTTTGTGCATTTTAAAATAATCTATTAAAATCTAAAAAAAACCTTTGTGGTTCACTAGATAATGATCGTACCTTTAAATTTTATAAGAGGTTAATTCCCTCTAAGTTTTAAACTAACATGGCTTAACGTGATCTGCCGAGTTTACAATTTTCTTATGTTATGTGTTTGACTTGTAAATAGTTGTAATAGTGTAAGGCAGAGAGAACGCAAGTGGGTATAGCGCCCTCTTAAATGTAATTAAATGAAATCAAGAACGAAATACTTGTACAGTTGTACAGTATATAAAATATAGTAATAAAAATGAACAGTCTTCTATATTATAGTGTAGGTACTAAGCAAATGAAGACCTGGGAGCAACAAGACATCTCCAATTAACATTATTTTTCAGTTTGTATAAGTAGTAGCCAGTAACAAATTTTCAAAATCAAATTTGTGTGATCTAAAAAAATAGTATATATGTATATATCGTTTTCGTAATAAATTAAACATTTTTAGTTTGACAAAAATTCATCTCCATTTATATGATAACTCTGTATTTAACAATCGGATTTTTCTAGTTATGGCACCAAACGAAGCAGTTTTTTTCTTCTTAATAATGTGCAATTAAAAACTAATTTTGACCAAAATATGGAGATGTCTTGATGTTGCTCCAAAGTCTCTCAACAAGAACAAGTGACAAGGGTCAGGGTTAAAAAAAATTGTAGTAAAAAAAGAAATATAATCCACAAGATTAACAAAATTGTCAAAAGTTACAACATTTATTTAAAATAATTCAAGAAAGGATTCAACCATAAACCAATACCAAATTGACTTCACATATAATAATTTTTGAATTTTTGGTTTAGGGTATTTCTGTGACAGGTAACTTAGAGGTGAAATTTGACGAAACAACTTGAAATTTGACATGGAGTTGAATGGGGATATTATAATGACACTTGTTTGGCCACATTATGGCCACTATTTCCCCAATTTAGTAAATCAGCAATTCAGAAGTTTAGAAAATTAGACCAACCATATTTTATAGACACAGACATTTCCAAATACATTTTGTTTGGAAAAAATTATTTTAACCTACTGTAGTATTTATACTAATGGATAATAGTAAAATAAAATACTTTAATAGTAATTATATAAATTTTATTTAGTAATATAGATTATAGGCTGACAGAGTCTTAACTCTATAGATACTAATATGCTATACTTACTCAGTATAGAAATTATTTAAATACATATATTTGTTTCTTGAATCAAGGCAAAACCATTGCTATTTTAAATGTATTTAATTATTTTGTGCTTAAATTAATTGACAAACCATATTTTAATTACTTTTATTCACTTAGGTATTTTTGTCTTTTTTTCAAAAACAAAATAATCTGGTTTTATATATTATGTACAATTTTATTAATAATAATATATAGGTATGTATTTTATATTTTTATTTTAAGGCTTTGACAACTAAGGTTAATAGACTAGTGTTTACTTTCAGATAAGGTTTTGTGACCATAGGCGTGAGCACGAGGCGAGCCGGTCAAGCCCAGGCTCGACCTGAGACTTTTTAGGGGCATGGTAAAATGTGCGTGGATATTTTATTATAATGCTTATATCGAGTTATATGTATTATAATAATATGTTCGTGGAGGTTATGGAAATTTTATTTGTCGTGAATGTATAATAAAATCAAAAATATTTGTGTGTACCTACCACTACATACATTTTATTAATCCAAAAAAAATATTATACAAACATTATACCTTTATACAAATACAATAACTATAGTACTATAGACATTAATAGGTTAATACATCATCAATATGTATGTTGATGTGTTAAAAAAAAAATTAGGGGCGTTGTCCAAATATTAGGGCACTATAATTGCCTAGGCTCGATCAGAAATTTAAGTCTGGGCACGCCTATGTTTGTGACTGATTGCAACCACCGAGCCACAATAATAATAATATATATTTAATATTTTGAGGTTTGATTTTAATGATAAATATGTAATTTAATAGGAAATTATAAATACTTATAATACTTCTATACATATAAGTAAAAATGTACAGTATTAACTATTAGTATTGATTATAAATATATGCTGTTAGGTATAAACTAGGTATCTGTTTGAACATAATAATATAATAATATATAAAATAACAAATACGGATAATGATAATAAGTTTTAGTCCCTAGGGCCTCGACAAAATTAAAATCATAAGCTAAATTTAAGTAATTATAATGACGAGAAGTGACTGGTTTGGGTTTTGTTTTTTATTCAAAAATTTAAATACTTTTCAGATAATAGTTTGTTTACAATGTTATAACACACTATATTAAATATTTTATATGATACTTATTTTATCTCTAATTTTTGTTTTTTCTGCAAAAATCCAAAAGCTGAGATAATCGTTCACTTTGAACCAGTCGGCTGTTACAGATGGTGTAAGATCCCCTTTCATAACTTTTCTTGTCATCTTGTTAATGGGAATTTCAAACATTGAATAAAGTATTTTTGTACCAGACACAACTTCAACCTCTAATTGAAATCAATAACATATTAAAAAGTTCACAGTTCAAGCAAATACTATAAATTACAATATTTGGTTTAATTGTTAACCACACTACTCCACAGCATGATTAAAGATCGTGCTCCACGGTGCAGAGATATCACAGATTTTAGTCCGTGGCAGAGCCAAATTTTCTTATCAAGTACTTATCTAGTTATCAAATTAAATAGTTTATTATCTATAAGCCTTGGCATGTGATACTCAGTAACTGTTACTCTTTTTTAATATGAAGTGATACGGCGACCAAGGTTATCAAGGAGTATATGCGCATATTGAATCTCCCATTCATATATAATAATTTTTATCACGTAATGATTACAATTTACAATAATTATTCAATAATCGAGATTTGAGATTAGTGCTTCGGTAGTCGTGACCATTAAGAATTTCGGGCTTGGTTAAACTTAATTTCTTATTTTTTTCTTATTTATTAATGTATTACTGTTTTTTATTGTTACCTATTTAGTTTCGTAAAATCGCGTCCGAAATATAAAACCAAATTTCATTGCCCTTTGTATTCTCCCGTGCATCTTCAGTTTTAGTTGTATGTGACATGTCCGTTCTGAAATTATAGTAGGTTAGTAAGTACCTGCTTAATTAGCGGGCCGAATATATTATATTAAAAAATAATAATAATAATAATAATAATAATAATAATTATAACATTCCAGTTGAGATGTCTGATGACATACCACCTCTGATACCAGAAACTCCACCTCCCATGACCAAATTAGACTGGGAAGATGATGAGGATTTTATGGACTATCCGCATCTGGCCTTAGAACTGCCGTCCGAGTCTAGTTTAAGTAAGTATTCAAAATTACAGGTGTATGTGTTAAGACTAACATAACATTTTGTATGCACAAAGGTCCAGATGGTGGGTGGAATCCTATTGACGAATTATCACTTCCTTATGATGGCGATGTCGTTCATGAAACAGCGGTTTGTATTGAAGCGAACACCAATGAAAGTTTGTCGAATCAGCCATCAAGTATTGCAAAGAATGTCCTATCTATGGAATCAACATTATCTGAACAAGAGCCTAGTTTACACCAAAACAACTTATCCATATGGAAAGATAAAAAAGATGTGCCTTGGAAAAATATAAAGAAATTAACGTCCAATGACAGTTGTGATAATGTCAATGAATTAGACTGTAATACAGAGATCAAACACAATGAATCCTCTGAAAATGTAATAGATAATAATAGGAAAATAATTAATGATGACTTGACTTTAACTTCTGAACAATATATTTGTGACTCAGCAAATGAAAAAAATAATATAATACCACAACATTTACCAAATTTAGTACTTCAATTAAATAACTATGAAGTATATGAAAATAATGAGATTTATCAATCTAAAACCAATGCTGATAATGAAAAATCAACTGGTCTAAATATCTTGGTTAATGGTCATTTAGAATGTGTAGATATTGAAGAATCATCCAATCATACCAACTGTGTTCAAAATGTTTTATTAGACAATTTAAAAAATGAAGTAAGTGATACTGATACGCCTAATGGTATGTATGCAATGTTAGTTGATAATTTATCAATTAATAATAATAATAATATTATGATTAAAAATGATCAAGAAGAGTATACAGAGTTCTGTGATTTTGAAACTGATTTGCCTCATTCTTTAAATGTGCCTTTACCAAACAGAACATCACAAGAACATCACAAAATTATTGAAGATCCTCAAACTGTTGATCAACATGATTTTGATAAAATACCTTTAACACAGTTTGATGACGAACACTGTAAAATATTGAAAAATATTTCTATATTAGTGGAGAATAAAATAGAACAAAATGTAGAATCAATTAATTCTAATTGTTCAACATTTCAATGTAATGATATTAATGTTGAGCATAATTCAGATTCTGAATTTGATGAATTTTCTGACTTTCATGTATTTCCAACTTCAACTACCAAAAAAAAATCAATATGTGATACAAATTATGATGATGATGATGATGATGATGATGATTTCTGTACATATGAAACTTGCAGACAAGATTTTAATGACACAGTAGAGTTAAAACATTCCAATGTTGAACAAGTGAAATGTGTAATCAGTAATGATTCAATATTGAAATCTGAAAACCAAAATAGTATAATTGACAATGATAATGATGATGATGAAAATTTCTGTGATTTTGAATCTGGTTACACTACAACAGGTCTTCATACAAGTGAACAAGTTATAGATTTAAAACAAAGTTATGCAATATTAGATTCAGAATCCCGCGTTCAACTTGATTATAAACAATTTTGTAAGGACGCTTTTCAAGGAGATTATGTAAGCCTTTTTTTTTTATTAATTATCTGTTTATTTATATTTATTTTTCTAATATTATTTATTATTCATTAGGAGTTATGTGAGGAAGCTGATTTGCAAAACTTAGATAATGAGTTAAATGAGTCTCAAGTTTGGCAGAGTTTAAAAGATGTAGACTCAAGTCCAGCCCTCAACTATAATTGGACCAAATCGGAATCAAATAATGTTTTTCTTGCTTCACTCTCGATTGATTCTAGGAACATAGTAAGATCAACACAAAATTGTATAAATGACTTAATTGTAAATATTTGGGTTTTTTTTTTTTTATTAATATTGGATTTAAATATGGCAGTTGTATGGTGCTTCTTGGAACCCAAAAGTCCCTAGATTCGCCGCAAATATGTCTAACAATCCATTGGAACCATTAAAAGCTTCTAACAATGACACAACTGATACAAAAATATCGCAATCTTTTTCCAATGGTCCAATGCAGGTGAATTTAATTTCACTTTCTTAATAAACTTGATATCCTTAAAGCTCTAAACAATTTTTTTATATATTATAATGAAGGATACAGTACCGGACCCTGAATTCGACTGGAAAAGCAGTGGTTTAATAAATCCATTGGACTGTAAGTATTCCATAGATGTCTTAAATCCATAGTAAATTCTACAGTCTATCAATCTGTTACATAATATTTTTTTTTTTTGAAAATTTAAATTAAAAATATTAAAAATTCATTAATAATTATAAACTAGTATTTATTTTATAACAGATAGCAGATCTTTTTAAATTTGATTTTTTTTTTTTAATTGCATATTATCTAGTCACTGAATTTTTCTTAAGTTTTAATATTGGATAAACATAAAATAAAGAAACTGGACAAATGTAAAATATCTTGCACATTCCTGGGACCGAATCCAAAAAACAACCAGAACATAAACTAAAAAAAAAATTATATTAATAAATAATAATAGACCATAATTAGGTACATAGTACTTTATTAGTTTTAAATTAATGTCTCATCTTGTAACTTATAATTAACAGTACTATAGAGTATAGATAACCCATGCAATAATTTTGCACATTTCAATGCTATTTCTTAGTATTTGTTACTCACATTCCTAAGTTTTCTTTTAATTTTAAATAAAATAACAAGACCTCTCTATTTTTGTTAGGATATATCAAACCATAGATTAAATAATACTATAATACTATAGATAACACTATAGAATGTAATCATTTATCATTTTTAATAATTCAGATTTGATTCTCTGGTGGCGAATGGTGGCAGGAAACGAGTAGATGCCTATTTCCCACCTTCGCTATTCACTATAGTGAGTCAAATCCAAATTAAAATATTGAGCAAAAAATGATTGCATTGTCATTAGTGTCTGTAGTTTGTCTATTTCTATTTTGTGTATTGAACTATGATCAGCATTACACTATAAATATAACATATCACTTTTAAACATGAAGAAAAATAATGAATTATAAATATATTATATCATATATATATATTTTATTTTGTTAATTAATATAATAATTTTGAATATAAAATTTATATTGATTATTTTATTATCAAGTATAAATTTGAATTATATTTTTTTGGTTTTGAATAATTCTAAACAAAATAATTAAAACTAATACTAACAAATCGTATACCATATTATTTAACTATTAGCAATTTTAATTAATTGTGAGTAGACACCTGAAAAGACAAATCAAGTTTTTTTTTACATTATTAACTATATTTCATAAGGGATTAATATTAGGTAACAAAAAACTATCAAAATAACAACTCTTACAATCATTTAAATAGAAATTATGTGTTTGGAATTTCTTTCTTGTCTATATAATGTAGCATTTAATAAATGGGGATAATTATTAACCATAGCATATTATTCATATTAGTTAGTAATTTGACGTTTTCTGCATACCACTTTTGTTACTTGAAATAAGTTGCAACAGATTACAGATAGATGTTAACAATTTGTATTTAAATACATATTTAATTATCTAATAATATGCAATTTTTGAATGTTCATGTAATTATGATATATCACATAACTCTGAACTATGATTAAATATTAAAGCAATATATGTTATCATAAATTAATAATTATTAAATTACTTTTATAACTGCATTTCTATTCAGTGAGTTTTGCTATGGTAAGAGGTGTCTAATTTTATAATTAAACATACATACTGAATTATTAAAAATAAGTAAGCATTTAAAACATTATATTCATCCTTTTTCTAGCCACAAGATATAATAGATGGAAATTAATAAATCATTCTAAATTAACGGCATTGGTAAACACTTTTATTAAGATAAAGAGAGTTGTATTTTCGGTTGTTCATTATCTTTTTTTGTATATTTTATACGTTTAAAAAATTATTTTCCCATATATAGGATGAATTTATAAGCGTTCAATAATATATATGGGATAATCCATTTAACGTAAGACTCATTATATTTTCAGAATACACTTATGTATTTGAATATATTTCTTTTACATAATTTTTAAATCGTTACAAAACAACATTTTTTACTGTTTTTATTGTTGCAACTTTTAAATATTTATACACTTTTGAATGACTACATACGTTTTCAATTTTACATTCTAAAGCAAAATATTAATCCAAGTATATAGTCTATAAAAATCAAATTTCGGTCAAATAAATTATTAATTATAACTTATAAGAGTTTAAAGTTTTTATGATTAAAGTAGTGCACCAAAATTTAGTGGGATATTCCTATACCACACTTATCTGCTCATCTAAGGTTTAAATACTTATAAGTTATAACGCATTAACTACTTGTTCAAAATTTGATTTTTATGTATTAAAGTAATTCAAAGAATATACTTCAAAATACATAATTAAAAATTCATGTTGTCACTAAAAACAGTAAAACATTTGTATAATATATTAAATAGGTATTGTTTATTAATGACTTAATATTGTGTAAAAAAAAATACTTTCTAAGATATAAATATTTTTTGAAATATGAATATCTTACGTCAAATGGATCACCTGGTATGTAATGTTTACAATATGTAAATTATAAAAATGTCTGTACACTGAGCTTTTTGTCAATAAGTTTTATGTGTAAAGTATATGTTATGTTTAAAATTGTAGTGTGTAACTTATGGTTTTGTTCATGCAATTATTTTTTGGCATCTCAGTAAAATTTCTCTGTGTGAACAAAGTATAATTTTCTAATTGTATATGACTACAAGTCCTATTCAAGTATCAAGACAAATTCCATAATCATTACTTATTACAAATTTCATTGTCTAATGACCAAATAATGTACTAAACAATATAATATCCGAATCCATATACACATGACAGCCAACATGTTATCTCTTAAGAGGACACCACACCCGCATGTGTTGTATCCGTCTTAAAAATGTGTAAAATGCCAAATTTATGCTTAGAAATTCACTTTTTATGCCGTTAGCTTGAAAATTAGAGTGAATCAACCTATTATTTGAAGCTTGATGTTAAGAACATTATCTGTGTTTTGTTGGAAGTTTTTGTAGGATAATTCGGTATTTAAGTGAGTTATGCGTGTATAATAAATGTAAATTAAAAATGCTCATAACTCCCTTAAAAATTGAATTATCATGAAAACTTCCAATAAAACACAGGTAATGTTCTTACCATAAAGTTTCATAAAAGGTTTGATTCACTCTAGTTTTCAAGCTCACGGTATCAAACGTGAATTTCTCAGCTTAAATTTGGTATGTTACACGGTTTTAAGACAGAGACAACACATGCAGGTCCTCTTAAGAATTCACATTTTAAGTATTTATTTTTGTTTCCAATTATATTTTTTTCAATTCAGTTAGATATGAAACAATATTAATTTAAATTTTTGAATTTTTCATATTTTCTAAATTAAAATGGTCAAATACATTGTTCAACATTTGTGATACAGATAAACAATTAATTAAAATAGTTTAACATTTGTTATATAGCCAAGATATTTTTAACTTTTGTCTTATGTAATATGAAATCCAGTTTCTTATGTCAAGCCAACTTATTAATACCTACCACCATTTGTGTTGAAAAAGGAAATAACGGTAGTTAATCTGTTTTTACTAAAAATATACAAATATTTTAAATTGTTATTTGATAATCTGATAATTTATCTGACACAAATGCTTTTTACTAAATTAATTGCCTTTTTATCATGCTTAAAATAATTGTTAACTGGTGGTGGAGCTAAACATGCATTTATTGTGGGCTAATTAGGTAATCATACGTCGCTACTCGATCTTGAACTCCTTGATACACTTGCACCATGCTGTACAAATGCTCGTGAGTATTTCTGTTTTTGCTTAACGTGTAATAATTTGTAACAAAATAATGTTGTTAAGAAGATGCTATACCAGTATGTGTTGTTTCTGTCTTACAAAATATAAAATATGCCAAGTGCAGAACTAATTTTATTTTGCTATTTTTAATACAGGAGTTAATTGACCTATTATCATACTTTAAGGTAATAACATATTCTGTGTCATGGATATTTTTTTATATAATTTTAATTTAAATAAGTTATTCACATTTTGAAAGTCGTATATTATTTAAATATTATTTCATGTACTCAAATCTTGTTTAACAATTTTAATGTCATAAGACACCAACATACAAATACTGATAATGTTATTACTTTTTACCATTTACATGTGTTGTGAGCGGCCATCCTGCAATGTTCAATTTCTATACTTTTATGCCTACCGTCATCCATAGTTTATCATTACTACCACGCCATATGACTGCCGCAACAGTAAATTAATATGGTTTTATATTATTAACTTATAGATGGTTTTACAATAATGTACTAAAAAATGCGCAGTGGCGTTGTAGGAACCCTTACAATATTTTAATGTTATGAAAATATTTTTTTTATTATATTCTATATTTTTAAATACAATAGCATATACAAAAATGGAATAATTTGGAAAAATATGCCTGGCGTATCAATAATACAATATTGTATGGCCGCCCACAGGATGGTTAGATAATTGATCGTTTCACTTCAATATTAAAGCTAACAACATAAAAATATATATGTTATATATTTCTAAAAGGGACTCAACATGTGTGGGTATTCTATGCATTTATGCATTGCTTTGCTGTTATGTTAAATGTTCTTAAACTTAGAAACTGAGGTAATTTATTTTGTAATAGTTGTTATGGTACCATTTTCATGAATTATTATCATTTTTAGTACATTAATAATATATAATTATAATTTAAATAATAACATAAATGTTTTAATTGTAAATATAATGTTACAATTATTATGAGTGTTATCATTTATTATTATTATTATAATTATATAAGTAACAAAATAATGATGAAAGATACATTTTTACCAACTTATTGTTATATAGGTACAAAATTGTAATTATACCTTATATACTATTATTATATAAATTGCTTCAATTATTTTAAAAAGTGTACATTTGCATAATATTGTTATTTGTTATAGAGTTTTATTAAATTCATACCATTCTTAATTCTTATGTCTTATTTTAGTTTTCATACATGAAACATATTCTTGTATACATTTCAATAATATTGTGAAAATGTACATAAATAATTATAAAACATACCTTGATACTAACATTTGCATATTATTTTGAGAATTAATGAGTTATACATTTACTCCCAAACATAAATTAAATATTTTAATATTTATAATTTTTTTTTTAATAAACAATATAATTAATAACAGTTTTCTTGTCACATCTGTACTTCATTCGTATATTTTAATATTCTAATTTGTGTTACTTAACTAGTTCAGCCTCAAACATGGAAAACATCTGAGGTTGTGAAAGAAGAAGACACAGCCTTCCA
Source organism: Macrosiphum rosae (assembly GCA_016617965.1). Lineage (NCBI taxonomy): Eukaryota > Metazoa > Arthropoda > Insecta > Hemiptera > Aphididae > Macrosiphum > Macrosiphum rosae. The sequence continues at coordinate 11,275 of WHPZ01581684.1, forward strand.
AAGTAGTCCTGAAAGTATAGATGTGTTCGATGAGTTTTTCAGTGCATCACTACCATCATCATCAGACAATCAATCAATAGACACCATTGAAAGTCCAAGTTCTCTCATAGCAACAGTGAGTGATGAAGCACAAAGAATTTTGGATAATTTGCCTGATTTCAAGGTATTGCAAAAACCTTATTTAGTAATATTAGAAAAAGAAAACAATTTATTTCTGAATTAATTTTTTTTTTATAATCAATATTATATAAGAATGCTAGATCACTGCAGCAAGAAAGAATATCTTGTATTTTTTCTTGTTCAAATCAAGTCCATTATGTGCAATAAGTTAAACTAATCTGTCCAAACTGTTTTCATTTGTAAATTAATTTAAATAATCACTTATCATTAATCTATGTATTCCTGTTAGTTTATTGATTTTATCGTAAAAAAAAATTATCATTAGTTCCAATATTTTTAAAGGATTTTCATCTTCATAATAATTTGGGTTTTATTTCGTAGAAAAATTTGTTTTTATGTTCTTAACTATATTTATTAATTAGATGTTGTCTAAGTTATAAAAGTTAAAACTTGATTGAATTAAAACTAATGCATGACAAAAATTCATACCTGTTTTAAATTCCAAAATCATTAGAAATATTTAACTACTAAATAATAATTTATTGTATAGTTTCTAGTCTATGTGTAGCATGCAAGACCATATTTGGTATTTCATACTTATTCATTCAATATACAGAGTTCTATAAATTGTATTTAAATTTAAATAAAATATAAGTTACCTGTTTTTAAATGTAGTGGGCGATTCCAATTACATTAATTTTTTTTGATTAGTTGGCTATCATTACATCATTGTTTTATATAATATATAATCATATTCTGCAGCATATTTTCTGAAACTATCTGAATTTCTTCATAAATCTATTATTCATTTAAGTCTCAACAAATTTGTTATCATGAACATGCATTTTAAAAAATACCCTTAGTTAAATAAAAAACAGATAAATATTGATATACCTCAATCATTAAATGAAGTTATGACTACCTGTAAATTACAGATTGTATATCTGGCTATTACCTATGTATTGATCATTGTTTTTTTTTTTCTAACTATTAAGTTAATAATTTCCAAAGTCTGATTTTTCATTAAAAATTCCGAAAAGTCTACAATTACTTACTGGTTACCAATAATTAATGATTTGTTTGATTTCAATTAGCAACTAATTTATAGAACTCTGTACAAACTGCTCAAAAAAAATAATATGGAAGGCTTATGCTTATAGTTGTTGAATTTGCTTATAAAGTAAGGATTGTTAACTATTTTTGTTATTGATAGATATTTAATTGTATATGTACCTATTAAAATATCAAGATAGTTGGATGGATTAAAAAATAATAATAATAAGAAGAAAATATGTTTTAGTAGTTAAATTTATGTTATTTAGCTAAGTTAGTTTATAAACTAAACTTAAATTTATTATATTCATGTTTTAAGTGTTTATACTATACAGGGTGGGGCACTAAAGCGGCCAATTTCAAAGTCCAATTATAAAATATAAAATCAAATGCAAAATACTTAATTGTTAATGTATTTTAATGAAGTACATAACACGCCATATTATATTTTTTAAATAATTTTCTCAAGATGACCACTATCTTTTCTTAAGCACTCTTTTAATCTTCTTCGAATTGGATGATGCCACTTATTGTTAAAATAAACACGGAATGAATGCTGAGCAGACACTAACTGTCATTATTTTTGTAAAACAATTTTATCACAAAAGCATGTTGCTTACCACACTATATTTACTAAATGGTGTATTGTTTTTTAAAGTAATTATATTTAGTTAACATTATTATCATTATTTTTTCTTTTTATCGAGAAAACCTATTTTTATAATATTGTACGTTTTCCTTCCCCACTCTGTATTATATTTTAGTCAGTTCACTGACATTTCCTTGGTAGCTCATTTAGTATTTTAATGGCCCTGCTGGATAGGTACCAAATAAATATTAATTCTAATATACACACAATACAATATGTAAAGCTTCATATTTTAGTTTATATTGTGCAACCTATTTAGATTTTCTTCAATGTTTTCCACGTGTTGTTTGTAAGTGATATTCCAATGGTTGTATTTATATAACTCAAGATTCTAAAACTGCATTCCTTTTTTCTTTTGTTATCACTTATACCTTATATATTCATTAAAATATTTATGGTAATATAAACTTTGAATTGAATTCATAAATTCTTATCCATTAATATTAAAGTTGTAAGAATATGAGAATAATATGCTCAATTGATATTTGTTTTAATAAAATGTTTAGCCATTCGAAGTTCTTGTTACTTATACTGACTTAGTGGTGGTTTTGACTATATTTTCAAAAAAAAGATTTTTTTTCTGAGATTCTTTAACTTAAACCAAAACAGTTAAAAAATAAATAAATAGTTTATGAACCATATAAAATAATAACTAATACCTAAGTTTAGTTAATATTATATTAAATATAAACCAAGTAAGTTCAGTTCATATTTCCAAATTATTATTAAACCAGACCAATTCAAAAGGAGTCTACTTTCCACTTTTTACTCTGTGAGTTGCATGTTCATTTTTTATTCATTTTTTGTGTTTGTATTTATCTATATAAAATTAGCATGCACAATACAATTTAGCTTCATTGTGAAGTCTATAATCAGTGCTTATAACAAAAACCATTATTTTTAAATATCCCATAACTTAAAACATTCGTATGCTATCTGTGTGCACACTTCAAAAATTCCTATACACTAATCACTTACCAATCCAAAAATAAATACAAATTAGTGGTCCTATGTAAAATAAAATATTTACAAAGGTTTGAAAGTTATCTTAGATTAGTTGAAGAATATTTAATAAACTTAATTATTTTAAATTGAATTAACTATAGTAGCTACAAAGTATAACATTTATAAATTATTTGTTTTTATATGTTAAGTAATGTGCCACCTCACTTGCCTCGCTGCCAAAAACCACCACTACAATTGACTTAAAATATATTAAATAAAATGTGATGTATTAATTATTTAGTGACATTTCATTCTTGACTTTCCCATAGATTATAAATAACATGTAAAAATCACTAAATAGTTCATTTTCAATATTATTTTTTAGAAAATATGACTAACAATTTACTGTGATTAATGCTTTTTTATTTTATGTGAAAAATGGAATAAATAAAGTATTATTTTTTTATGAATTACAATTTTTAAATATTACAACAAAGATAACTTCTTGAAAACTACATTCAAGTTAAAGCAAATAGTACCATTTTGAATAATTTAACGGCTAAAAGTATTTTCTAATTAAAAATAAAATATAATTTTTCCAATTTTTATATTTTAAGTAGGTAGATACCACAAAAATTGTTTTAAAGTTATAAATTGTAAAAAGGTATATTTAATTTATTTTCATTCAATTATTAATTAAACATTTCAGACTGGTATAGCAATAATATATTTTTTAATTTAAAAATGGTTAATGTGTCAATAGCAAAGCTTTGTTCTCCAAATTATTGAATGTATACTAATGATGTGTACTTTATCTTATGTTTAAAGTGGATTATGTACTTATATTTATTCAACAACGTTTATTAATATTTAATATCTTTAGTGTTTAATATTGTTAAATGTGTTGTTGCAAATTATAAATTGCAATCAGTCATTTATTTAGGTAATTGAAGTATGTATTTAAAATAAATATTTTTTGTAGTTACCACACACATTGTAAATGTTTTAACTTTGAAAGCTTTGTCTTGATTGACAAACGTTTTTAAAATTTGATCAAGATATTTGTACTTATTTAATTAACATTTTCCTTATAAAAATCTATACATTTTTGTCTTCATAATCCGTCCTCTTATTAGTTTTATTATGTTAAAATTATTATTATTGATAATTTTTGATCTCTATGGTAATGTACGAAGTACTTAAATTAATTGATCGATAGTTGTAGGTAAGTAGTGTTTAACTGTAGTTCATATTTTTCGATTATAGTAACCTTTATTAATTGTGTATTTTCACTATTCGGTGAAAAATTATTATTTTTTAGTTAAGAATTTGTCAGTTTTATTTTTTAATATTTTTTTTTTAACAGTAAGATAACATAAACTAAAAAATATCTCATATTTAGACGTTTGTTGAATAAATTAAGTAGGTAACACAAAATAGGAGTTATTTCTACTACTCTGTATTTTGATGCTAGAAATGTGGATCCTTATATTAATTATTCGGTACCTATGTAAATAAATCTATTATTTTTTGTTATTAAAAAGAAAAAAATAATAAAAGTAATGTAACCCACATTTAACTTGAAAAATATTGTGACTGCTAACATTCCTTGTATTTTTTAAATTAGATATATTAACAATAACATGTTGTTGAAGTTTGAATGAATTTTTGTGTTTAAGGTTTGCTCTAAGACCTAAGTGATTACTTATTATTATTATTATTATTATTATTATTATAATTAATATAACTTTGTTGAATAATGTTGTTTGTATTAAATATAATTATGTTTGGTTTATAAAACTAAGTGTTATAATTTTATTTTTTCACCTATATAGTTTGCAATTACCTTTTATGTTGCAAATACAAACAATTGTATTGCGTACAATTTTGAGGAATTTGGTAGTTATGTAATACAATAAATAATACCAGGGGCGGACTGGATGTCAAGGAGCCCGAGAGGTTAATCAGCAATATTATGGCCCGGGACAATATTTTTAATACATGAAGTAATGAACTAAAAATACATAATTATATTATATTATAAAAATATATACCTACTTTAAAAATGTTGGGGGGGTGACCCCTACCCTCCCCACTGTATACGTGCCTGACGTGTAGTGAAGAATAGTATTAACACAACAATGTGTAATATATAATATTTAGACTTAGAATAAAACACGAGACAACTAATGAAAACGGACCATATTATAGGGATATGGGTGGTCCGATATGCATATATACGTACGCATTAGGTACATACATACCTACAATATACGTACTCTTTTTACATACACGCAGCACATGCAACACATAAATAATATTCTACACCTATCCGACCAGATGTTTAGTGGAGACAACACAATCAAATATCAACGGCGCCAGTAAACACCGTATATTATAAAATCATAAAAGCATTCTTTCATATACCTATACGTAC
>WHPZ01581685.1:0-48248 GCA_016617965.1 Macrosiphum rosae
TTAAAAATACAGTATTTAGAACTACCTAAGCATATATCATTTTTAGAAAATGTATAGGTGGGGGAGGGGGTAGTCCTCCCCAAAGAAAATTGGGTCAATTGCGCCTATGATCGTTAGAATCGTTTTTCATACACAATGATATATATACATATCATTAAATTACAATTTAACAACCATTAAATTTAACTTATTCAATGACATTTGTATAGGCGGTACACTTAAATCCTATACTATATAGCAGGAACGAGTAAATTAAAAATTGAATGTTCTATAGTGATATATTCTATTCAAAATGTTGGCATTGTTCAAAGTAGTATAGAGTACAAGTACGCTGCAAGTACGCTGTATACAGTACCTAACTATAACTAATAATGAACATTTTAATGACCCTCGTGATTTGAATAATATTTATCCACTCAATTTGAATACGCTTGCTTATTATGAAGTAAATATACGCAATATTAATTACATTTTAATACGTTGGTAGTTTTTCCTGTACGAATTAATATTAATTGAAAAAAAATTGCATTATTGTAAATTTCTAGAAAATATTCTAATAAAAGCACGGGTACCTATCTATATAAATAACAATTGCATAAATTTATTTTATTTTCACTTTGAAATGAAAATTTTTTTTATAATATCATATTAATATTATATATTCACAAAATACTAAGACAATAAGCACATATTATATTAAAACTAAAAAAAAATATTAACGAGTTTACAAAGGTTACTCGATGGATGGGACCTAAGCTACCTGGAATAAAAACCGTTACAGTGAATAACGAATAAACAAAGTTATTGAAAAAAAAAAACAAGACTCGACGAGTGGAAACTGCAGCAGCAATAAGGACGATAGTATACCGAATAGTTTCAGAACAGAATGAGGAAGGGTGGTAGTGAATACGTGCCGTGTCAAGGTGGGGTGGTGGGGGGGGGCTTGCGTGAAAGGGACAAAGTCGGTAAACCGAATCTCAAAGTATCGGAAAAAAAAGTCGAAAGGGATAAATAATGCTTTGCTCGGGCAGTGGCGGTATACTGCTGCAGTCCAGTGATGAATATGTATGCGGGAGTGGCGCCACACTGTCCGCCACACAGTCCCTGTCCGCCTACCAAATTGGTTTCCAATGGTCTGGTTACGAGTTTACGACGAAAGTATTTGACGGTTTCCGAAAGGGTTTGAAAAACTGTACCGCCACAAGTCAAAATTCGGTAGTGTCTATTTGTTGTTGTTAATTTACTTTTAAACATCTATTTCTACGAAAATATCTGAACGGGTCGTGCGTACGGAAGTGTGAAATTGTAATATGTTTACGACGAGATACTCCAACATAACGGGGGACAGTTCGGTGCCTGATTTTATTATCGTCTTAAACTGCCCTGCAGATTCGCTGAATTGAATACCGTATAGTAAATCAAGTGTGTGCGTGTAGGTGTAATATAATAAGTATATAATAACGTAATAGAAACGTTTTCTACGGTTTCCCGGATTAAAAACTACTCGAAGAAATGCAATTAAAAAAGTTTCATCAGACGCACGCATATATATGTATATACAGTTTCATCAGCTACGCCATGGCGATAAACCGAACGAGGATTCCTACGAAATTAGTTAAATTTCGTTGCGACCGCAGGCCGCGTGTACGCTTAATAAATAATAATACCATCGGCGTTCCGGCGGTGTTGGACGTTTTGAGACGTTTTTGTTCGCTCCGCTTCCGATGCGCACGTCAATCAAACAACTATTTTAACGGTTAACCCCCTTGTCCGTTTATGTTAACAGTTTTCACGCAGACTATATTATTATTATTATTATTATTATGACATGCCATTTTTGCGTTGGGAGACTTAACGCGTTTCCGGGCCGTTTTCCGGAGTAACGCCTTAAGGTACATAAGCGTGTACCCCTCCCGTGTTTGCTCACCCCGCCACCGGTAATACCATAAAGTGCTGCAGTCGTCGCTGTCGGCAAAAATGTATATTTCATTATTACAACGACGATTAAAAAAATAAATAAAAAAAATTAAGAATAAGATAGGTACACGTGATATATTGCCCGATTTAAGTTGACGCGTTGTCACGGGACTCCATAAAAATAATATATTATATTTTTACTATGGAACCATTATACCGCGGTGACCTTACGGGAGTACCTATATTATGATATAGTTGTACGCGTTATTAGTTTTTATTTTTGTCTAGTCAATATTAAATATATTATATTTATTAACAACAGCAGGTGAGTGAAAAAATAATATAATAATTATAATTGCTATAGGATAGCTAGGTATAAGGTTAGTCAGATTTACTACAATTTCATAGTCAAGTTATTATAGTTATTCGAACTAAAATATGCTATTTTAACTATATTTTTTAGTTAATTAAAACTCCTTTAACTATAAAATATAGTATACATTCCCATAAAAAATCACTATATTTATATAGTCATGATAAGTAAATAATTTTAGGTATTTATTACCTAGTTATATCTATTATAATATTATAGTAATTTTATTTTTCCGTGTAAGTTTGAAGTAAAATTATTGTGACAAATATCTGCAATATACGTCTTATATGCACTGTATGTGTACATCGATGAGCAATCTGCAGTTGAGTCGGCAAGAAAGTGTTCGTGACGTTTTCAGTGACAATTATTTATATAAATGGATTTCATTATTTCACCGACGATTTAAACGATATCGTGTATTGCGTAACAATATTAATCATATTACCTACAACACGCCTGACACGCGATGGGTTTATGCGACACAAATTGTAATATCTTTTATGGTATTGTGATGGTAAGAGAAAGGGCGGAGCGGGCAGGTTATATTATTATTCTTTAACAATATGTCGAAACCGGGTGAATTACTCGTTTCCGTCGGATTCCACTCGATAATAACATCGGGAACCGATGGTCGGAAAAGCAAGAGAGAGAGAGAAAATAAAAGAAATAGTAATAATAATATGTTCAGACATTCGTTTCGACGCGAAAACCGCGGGGGCGCTGACGCGATGTCGCTCGGCGCCGGAAAAAGGAGCGGACCGCCGCCGCTATACGATTTATCGACTTCATTTGGCACGTTTCCCCACCACGGCCGTTCGTTAAATCTGCAGCACACCCCTCATCATATCCCAGCCGCCGTCGTCAGCTTCGGGTTTTCAATTTACCACTCCACAAGCGTGTGCATTATACATAAGGACGTTTTATTTCTACTCAGGAATTTCACATTCTGTGCACAGTGTATGTACTGCACATGACTGTGTATGTATAGTGATATTGTGCGGGCGATTCTGCTGTCGTACAGCGGGCGCAAACTTCATTCAATAGTAGGGTGCACAGATTTTCAAAGAAAAAAAAATACGGTACAAATATATTGAATCCCGGTGAAATAATAAAATATAACCAACAATAGGTATTTTTCCGCTATTTAAATATTTTAGTTATTATCGCATAACTTAATATTTCCAGGTTCGAGCTGATGTATTGCTGACCATTACTATATTATTCATCAATGACATTTACTGTACATAATAATCTTGGGTTATAACAAGTTATACAATTAAAGGTACCTCACTATAATACCTGTATACCTATCTGTTGAACTTATATCGAACAAATTAATGCATTAGTACGTAAAAGATAAATAAAATGAGTGTTTTAAAAATTGCTAAACAATATTGTTGAATTTTTATAGTTTATACGTTTATTTATATAATTAGGTGAGTAACATAATATGATTGCTATCGTTAATTCAACTTTAGAGGAACCCTAAGATAAGTATATTAAGCGTGTATAGTACATTCTATTTTTTTCTATTTAATTATTTAATTACTGACACCAGGACGACACTCGTTCAGAACGGAAGACAATGATGTTTAATAATAATATCGGGACGTGTTAGCATCCCATCACAATATTATTGTAGTGCGTAAGTGTATATAATTATAATAATATCACAGTATAGATATATTATTATACAGGTACAGTGCACGCATACATATTCTATAATCCATAAAATATAATTTGATTAGCCGTGTGGGTACTGCGTCACGGACCGCTAAAAACATCGTGGGGTCTATTAGCAGGCTGTCGTCATCGTTCATCCCTCGGAAGACCGATTGCGAGCACACATATTAATATTCTGTCCGATCGTGTCGGGTGTATACTGTACAGGTTATCAGCCGGTTTACGGTCGAAGGGACGTTTTTGTTTTTCGGGGCCTCTCCACTACAACGACGTATACCGATTCGGGGGCAGTAGGTGTATAACAATATACGTTATAATAATAATATCTACACGGTGTCGTGTATTTGACCATAATAATATTATTACGCTCGAGCACAGCATATCATTATATTATTATGCACATTGACCACGCTAAATATATCGTTCCCGGAATATCGATCACGGTATGTAATGATAATAATAATAATAATGTACGCAATATTATATTATTATTATTATACCTAATAGTAGGAGGTATACTATTATTTATTTTTTATTTTAGATTCTTAGCGGAGCGTGGAAGCTAGCTAGTCGTTTTACAATGGTGTTTATTTATTTTTTTTTTATATATATCCTGTAATTAATTTCTACCAGAAGGAGTCCTTCGATTTCCACATAATGTATCTTATCTTTTAGCAAATTGGACCAAGACCACGGTAAAAGACACCGAAAAATTACGAAAAATTGGATTTGAATTTCAGACGCTTTGTTTATTACGATAGAAACGAATAAAAAATAATAAAATTATAATATTAATTCAACTTAAATGATATAATAATTAATGACAATATAAAATATCTAGACTGAGAAACCGTTTCAGCTCAGAATCGTTTTTCTTATACAATGATAGAATATCATTGAATTCAAGTTTAATACAATCCATTATACATTGACGCACTTGTAATCTACTGTACAGCAGAGCGACATCCGCTTACCTGCTTTTTAAAATTGAACTTAAGACCGGTGACTATGGCCATTAGCTGTTGTAGGGGTTATAAACTGTGATTGGTAATATGTTGTTACAGTGGGTAAGCAAAACGTGTATATGTGAAAAGGTTTTAACGAACCGGGGTGGTCACCCATCCGGGAGCTAGTAGCTGCGGGCGTTACTTACTCTGAGTCGCATTGCGTGACTAGAAGCAACCAAGCCACATACTATTATTATTATCTTCTAGAACACGATAGTGATACTATATTAGTAGTGTCCTCTGTGTTTGAGTTTGTGGAGAGACGTCGAAATATACATCGATATGACAAACACATTGCACACAGGTCGAGGGCGGCACTCTTGCGGTCTTGATCGAATGTCTACATAATATTATTATTATATTAATGTCTAATAACAATTTATATTAAACGCTATCGTCAAGGTATCATTACGGAACACTATCGTATACTATTATTAAATGGACAACTATATTATAGTTTATTCTAAATAACACCATGTCTCTTGAATATTATAAGATAAATTTATGAAAAAATAACGAAACAGATTACAGAATATTATACGTATCAGAGATAAGTTGTATTTTTTAAGAAATTCACCAATACAATAAATACTTGTATAATATGTATGGTAAAATATTATATGTTCAATTACTATGTACCTACCTATATATTGTTAAGTGTGATTTAATATTACTGAAAAGTGAAAATGTGAAACACATATACGGCCAGACTCACATAAAAGACGATAAGTGGATATTTGAAACCAACGGATTAGGTATTGGTAAATATAAAGTTTCGTTTTTTAATATTTTATTTTATGAAACATATACTATAAACTAAAAATATAAAAAACACACATATTTGATAAATGTCCTATTTAAAGACTTATCTATGTTCAATTTATAATCGATATTATTCCTTGGTCAATCAATAATTTGAATCAATTTTACTGCCTACTTTTCTTTAACAAAATACATTGTTGAAACATAGATGGAGCTATAAAACTTATTATTACTGCAAATTGCGATCACCAATACAGTTTAGAATATTATAACATGTGATATTTGCCCAATTTTAAATTAAAGATTAACATTTAGCCAAACAATTTCTATTTAGATTTTTGTTTTTAATTTCAACATTATGTTAGTTTTTTTAACATTCTAAAAACAAAATGTTATACTTTAACTGATTTATTATCATATCTTTCGATTTTAATATTATAGTAGTTTATGCAATCCAAAATATGATTTAATAAGTTAATTTGAATAAAATATTCTGTTGACTTCACTATTAGTAAGTTTTATTTTTTTACATAATAATCAAGTAATTTTTGTTGACTGTTATCATCTAAATTCTAAAGGAACCCAAGGAAGAGTTAGGTATCAGCCAAAATCTCCAATTATTAGTATTAGTATTTCTATTGCTTATTAGTATATTTTTATTGACCTTATTTTACTAATCGTTCTATATAGCGTTATGGCTTATGGTATTAAGCAACTATACTTTTGTTTATCATTACCACGGGCGACGGACGTGTTTTTATCATAAAAAATATAATATACATAATTACTTCACATCTATAAAGTCGTAATTAATAATAATGTCAAGTTTACTATGTTCAATACGTTTATGTATCAGTTAATTTGTATATCATTAAAATCATTTTTTTTTTAAATAATTTCATTATCTGTACGATAACGTTAATTACGTACCTACGTACAATAATAAGACGGATATTATATCTTCAAATTACTTTTCAACGATTTTAAAGTTGTTCAACCAATTTAAATTATCTCGGCCAAGTACCAATTAGTTAATAACTAATATTATAATATAGTATCTAATATCAAATCTTTTGTATGTTATTAAAATACATTATAAAGATAATGAGTATACGCACTATACTTACCTATTAATATATAATATGCTATTGTCATTATTATTATTATTATTATTATTATTATAATAATTTTTTTTTTATAGCATTTCATTAATTACAATGTTTCAAAACGATAACTAATTGCAAAAATATGATTTTGAATTTTGGTAATATTATAAAAATATTTCAAAAATGATATATCAATCGATCCGTATGCGTATAATAAATACATTCATCGTTTCACTCAGAATCTAAAATATATGATGATTAGGTAACTATAATATTTATAGGTAAAAGGGTACGCCTATATAAATTCGGACATTATAGTTTTTAACACAGCACGTCAGTTGTAACTGTTGTAGCCGTTTTCTGCTGCGATTTTCGCCTCCCTCGTGTGGAGAGACGCCTCCTAACCTGCAGGATTTCCGGTCGCGACCTCTGCTGATAGATAACTACCTATACTGCATTCGCTCTGTTGTCGTCTCGTATAACCCCGGCCAGACACAACTAATTATAAGTACCTCGTATCTACATGTGCTTTAGGCGAAAGCTCGTTTGTAATCTGAACCTCGTTTCGCCACCGTTAATTATTTATCAAAAAGAGGATACGAAATGTTTGTGTATGAGTGATTATCACGTTAAATTATGGTGTGGTAATGAGAGTGGGGCTTATGATTATTTATATCTGTATATTATTACGTATGTTTCGGGCCAATTCAACTGCTCTGAGAAATCTAGAAATAGCCATTGAGGACAATTTTGATCAGATATCAAAATCCATTCAATTTATATACAATAACTGTATCCATAGTAGTTTTAAACAAAAAAAAGAAACCATATAGTATCTATACCTATTAAAATGTATTTCATTTAATTATTTGTATACTTTCGTATATTTTAAAGTATAAAATCATACCAACTGTTGGGACAGAATTGTAATTTGATTAGATGATGTATTCAATTCCAAAACATTTGTGACACCGGAATAATTTAAATAATATCGAAACTAGTAGAACATTTTTACCAATTTTAGATGTATAAAATTGATCGGATTTCGGGACTATAGCATGTAATATACACTTCTATATTATAATATAATATATTAATATGCACCACTGACGACTTCATAATATTTTGTATGGTCAGCACAGGTCGGGACCACCGCTGCTGCAATGCAACACTACTTTCAGATCCGTTGCGGACATCTGACCGGATTTCGCGCGGCCGGAAGTGCAGCTGAAATAACAATCGCAAAACGCACCCCTAATCACGGGGCAGTCAACTATTCCGTAATTAGGAGAACGTTTAAAATTCTATGCATGGGGTAAAATTGGATCGCTGTACACTATGAATTTGACGGATTAGGTACGCATAATAAAGTGTACACGGCGATATGGATATTGTATAATCGGTAGTCCGAGCGGCGAGCTTACAGGGGGTGGGATCGGGGTGATGTCTGGCGGTGAATATTATATGTATAGGTATATTATCTTTGGTATAATCGTGCTTAAATTTACAATTCAAATTGAAAGTACTATTTTTTCCCAATTTTATTTCGTATACCGATATTGTTGACACTGTATCGGAGAGACTGTTTGCACTAAAAATTATCTACCACGCCGAGTAAAATTTTAAAATATTTATCCACCCCCCTCTTTTCACTTACAGTTATTTCATGCCATTTCGATTACTTGCGTAATGCGTATTATACATCGTGTAAAAATGTGAAATACATTGTTCCATATACATCACGAATGGGGTGTAGCACATTTGTAGATTCAGTGTTTTTTTTAAACTATTTCAACATGGCCTTAATAATTCCACAAGTAACATAATTAATTAAATATAATTCAGAATGTTCTTTACTTGAGCTAATCTTGAGAGTAGTATGCTTCTGCGATAGTTATAATATACTTACATGATACACTGTGGTAATAAATAATTATTTAACTGGGTTTTGAAACCTAATTAATTGTAATGATCTAGTCTTTGATGATCCCCGATATAACTATTTTCAGTATAAAGTTATTTTAAAAAGCCTTAGTTTGTTTTTATATAGTATAAATGTATTGTATAAATACTCTGTTAACTGGATACTGTAATTATACTAATATGTCGAATGAGAAAATTATTTAAAAATGTCCTTTTAATCTCTTCATTAACGCAATAGTGTGATGATTTGTTCTTTATACCTTTATAATATATAATGGAAGGTAGGTTTATACGTTTGTAGTTTCGTACAATAGTTATATTGTATTAATACTTAATATATTATAGCCTATTGGTGCCTATATATGTTGTTAAATGGGAAAGCTGGAATACATTATATTTAAATGATTGACTATTGCATCAACGTGTGTGTGCTTATAGTATCTTTTGTTCAAGTAAGCCATTCAAAACCTGACAATGGGTTAAAAGGTCAACATTTTATCATACACTAAAAGGATATGCATCGATAAACGATTTTCTAAAACCAGAGATTAGGATGGTACGTTCTGATTTATGTCTACTACGTTGGTGGCGGAATATTGTTTATACAAATATTACGCCCTTTACATATGGTTTTCGTTTCTATAGGTCGATCAGTATTCAAATGTTTTTTTCGCTGTACATTTTTCATGCGTATTTCTGATTCGAAGAAAAAGCAACGAAGAATAAATGCAATTAATTATAAATATTATTTTCAAGGTACAGTGCACGACAGCGGTGTCTGGAGGGTAACTGAACTTAATATCCATGAATGTTATTAGGTCGATTGTCACAAAAGTTAAAAGTTTTAAAAAACGAATAAAATTATTACACTTTACATTACTTATCGGTGTTTGAAAAGTTCCTAAATTTCTGCTTAAATTACGTTCATTATTAACCCGTGAGGAGCACACGTCTATATGTTGTCGGTAACGACGAAAGATATAGAGGGGAGAAATGAAGGAAAAACTTAGTCTAGGTCCTTAGAGATTTAAATAAACAATTATTGCTTCAAAAATATGCTTTTGTAGCGTTTTGTGAAGGAAAGTTGTTATATATAACGATTTCTTCCATCTACATATATTATACACTACTTTTTAAAATAATAACAATATCATTACTATATTATTATTATATTTTTTCTCATTCCGAGGAATATTTACAATTGAAAAGGTATAATGTTTTTACCGGAGCAAATCTAGTTACGCGTATTTTAGTTTCAAAAGTAAAATTCAGCGCATTTTTGCGAGTTATACTAATTGGATAATGGTAATTCATTTGCTTTCCACTTAAGAAGTACTCCGTTTCAACAACAATAAAAAGTATAAGAGGTATACACTATACAAGCATAGCAAACTCGATTTTGTAAGAAAAACGTATCATATTCTTTGAATTTCTTACAACACTTATAAATATCACTATAGGTAATGGCTTGTGGTATAGAACAAATTAATAGTACTGAACAAAATAACGTTTAAATTGATAGTTGATACACAAAAAATATATAAAATTATAAAATATACATTGCAAATAATGTCATGTGTTTCATATTTAATATTTTATTCATACTCAATTTTATTATATAACATGATATTTTTAATATCTATTTTAATCGTATTCGATATTTACATACACCACAGTACATTTAATTACTAAAAAATTGTTGTGATTTAGCCAGGTATTATAATTTCCTATGATGAACCTACCCTAAGTACTTATTTTAATGGAAAATATTATTTTTATGGTAACATTATTTTAGTGGAAAATTAAATATGTAAGAGTTGGTGCTTCAATGGTTAACTGAAAATTAATACGGAAATTACAAGCACAAAGCGTTTTTAAATAATGTATGCTCCTTAGACGAGTATGATTATTTTTTTTTTTTTGTCAAATTATTAATTCAATATTTAGATAATTAGGTAGCGTTACAAAATACTCCAGATTCTATAGCTCTATAAAAAACAAAAGCTAAATAAAAAGGGATAAATATATTCACCTTAAGTCTTTTTTTATCACGTGGTTTTAGTTGTAAATACAGAATATCTAAATATACCACATAAAAAGGATTTAAACCATACATTTAACGGCCCATAAAGGCTATTGAATGAAGAAAAAAAGATTTCTATATACCGATTAAATCTTTTGAGCCAGTTGAGTAAGGATTAAGGTGACATGCTTAGAAAATAAATATATATTTAGTAGCTTTTCTATAAATTTAGTAAACCAGATAAGATCGGTTAAGTGCAAACTACCAAGACTTAATTTTTTCTCAACTATATGTAATCAAACGTAACGATTTGAATATTTAAAATTATTTCTATAACTATTATTTTCATAACCATTTAAAATTTACGAGTTTACGTAAACTATGGTTATAGTTAGAAAGGAAGTTATTTTTATCATTGTTGAATAAGTGCCAAGTTGTTATTTAATTGTATATTTACAACTGTATGTATTGAAAACATATTTTATGATTGAAAAATAAGTAGATAACTGTAAAAAGAATTTTATACTATATGGAATTTAAACGTATTCCTTTGTTTAAAAATTAAATTAAATGACACAACTTTTATATTTATTAATGAAATAAATCGTATAGAAAAATGCATTTATAAAGTTCAGGAATAGGTCAGCCACTATAGTTTCCAGGGGTGGGACGTAAATTAATTTACGCCCCCACACGGTTCTATAGAGAGGAGTGGACCATTATATTATGTTCCATTTTTATTTACTCTTTTTCCAGGCGACGATGACTTTTGAGTGCGGAAAATGAGAGTAAAAGTGGTGACGAATAATGTACATTCGTATAATATATTAAAATTTTATTTATTTTTTTTTTTTTTTGGAAAAAGAACGGTCGTGAAAGAAGGAAAAGAGGAGAAAATAGCACCCTGTTAACATAGCGAATTTTTCAGAGTGGGATTTTTGTTTTTCACCACAATGGGAGGTCTCCCGTAAATAAATCGTCTGCCGGGCCAAAGGCTACGTGCTTCCACCACGGCCATGATCACCCGATTTATCGTCTCGGCGTCGGACTTTGCCATTTTTCTAAATACTGAAACCTACTGTGACCAATGTTATTGATTGTCCGACAACAAGTTCAATTTAATAGTAATAATAACATGTTTGTAGTACGAATGTATTGTACTATTGTCGTAAAAAATAGCACGAAGAACCTCGGACGGAAGAAAAGGATACATATTATCGTCCTGTTCGTTCCTAGGTATTATAATACTCACACACATACACACAAAATAATAACGCTTATATATATCATATATACCTACGTGAATCATTGGGGATTTATATTTAATAAGAGAACCTTGTAATGCCCGAAAATGGAGTAACTATATATATTTTTTTTATTATATAACTTCATGGTCTAATCCACAATTTGGATTGAATCGGGGATTTCTTAACTCGTCTCTGCGCACGTACGCGATATTATATTATATTAATATAGGTAAATATTTGAATATTTTTTGGAAAAAAAAATACTGTCATTTTTTATTCACTGATTTGCCGCCCACCACGATGAATTTATTTGTAAACCTTTTGTCGAGCGAAATCATTTATGTTTGTTACCATGGTATATTATTATATGTGCCTATATAATTTCATTTTATCCTTATATACACAGAGTAAGTGTTTAGGTATGAACTATTTTTGAAATGAACTTGCATGACAGTGTTAGTTTATGAAATATAATAATAATAATTCGGTAAGGCAATATACCAGATCCTGTTAAATTAATAATATGATTAAGACAAAATAATCACATATATTACACATAAAAAAAAAATTTGCATTATTGTTCTGATATTTTGAATTTTATGCAAAGTAATACAATAATATATTTATGCAATAATAATCTTTTGAGTTAAACTTTACCCATATTATTATTATATTAAAGTGATAATTTATCGTTTTACATTTGATATAATTGTTTAAAGTTGTTCGAGTTGTGTTAGGTATCTCTTCCGAATATGGACGCCTACACCGCTAAAAGTAAATAATGGTTTTAGTAATTAAAAAACAGGTATGCAACGTCATCAGAAAAATGTATATTACTTATATTAATTTGGTCATGTACTATAATATTATAATGTCAGTCCCCACTTACGGATTATTAAAATAATAACTCATACCAAATGTTACCATTAATTACGATAATATTATTGTAGGTACCTATATTATAAATTATAATATTGTTAATTTATGAACAAATAGTAAATCGAATCAGTTAAATATAATAATATGTTGTACGCTTGTACCTAACTGGTCCCTGTAGCAGTAAAAACGTGCATGATGGTTCAGATATCGAAGCGACGAGACGGTGGTGTCAATCACTGGGAAATCGCTCTTCTTTTAATAACTGTCGTACGTGCCATATGCGATATATTATAGACGACGTGGACTGTAATGAGTACCTGCATAAATACGTTTCACGAGTTGCATTTAAATTAACGTGTTGTTTGCCTATATATTATAATTATTATAAGACAACGCTCCGAGTCGAAGGTGTCACAAGTAGTGTCGGGGAAGGGTTTAATAATTGGTTCTAATGATGAAGTCCCGAATACAGGCAAAGACGTTTAGATGGCGAAATCCGTTTCGAGAGCTCGCGCCCAGCATTCGTCGTGCTGTTTCGCTCAACGACTGTAAACTGTTCTAGCGCGATAAAGTTTTTCGGCGGCGCGCTCGTAAACGGATAGGGGAACGTAGAGGCTGATCGGCGGCAGAAGATAAAGCATACACGAGACACACACACACACACACACACACACACACACATAATATATCTGCAGCTACTTCTCTGGTGGAATCGAAACTTCGGCCCTGCAGTTCGCTTTGCGCCCCATCCGTCGGCCAAGGATTAAAACGTAAATCACTCGCAAAGAGGTATCTTTCCATTATCCCGTTTTAAACGCGCACGCCCGCGAGGTCCCGCAATGATAATCCAAAGGGATCTCTTTCCCGAGTACCTACCCCAATTGTGTAAACGTATACATTTTTTTTCCTCCACCGACCGCTTCTCCTACAACCATTTGCTATTTAGGGGAAGAATATAATAACATAACTTAAGGCCCTTACATAAATCATCTAATATTTACGTAGGTAGAATGTATATTTATTTTGAATTGTCATATAAATGTTATTAAAATGTACATACAAGTCTCGAGTGCCGGACGTCATACGCAGATAAAACAAATGAATCGAAATCGGCGTATCGACGACGTTATAACTATATCCACACATTGAAAGTACCTATAGGAACATGACAAAACTAAATAGGTAGACACTGCTGTAGTATGCAATAGTGATCTACTGATCTACAGCCGAAATATATTGGTTAATATATACCCGCATCAGATACCAGATACTGTGTGTAAATCTATCTAGCGGCTCGCATTGCTGGGATTGACAATATTGATGACTTTTCGACGTCAGTGTGTGTGTGTGTGTGTGTGACATATAGATACCGTGTATATGATAATCATATTATATGCTATTATAAATCTTTTATTTTTATGTAGGATGCTCTATGTAAGGATTGTATTTTTCATTCATTGTCCTACTTAGTACTTGACCAATAGTTGTTCTTATTGTATCTAATCCATCATAAAAAAAGGTACTTATTTTAATCTAATCTTGCCATATTAGTGTAATTGGTAATTTCTGTTTTAAATAATTGTTATGATAAAAGTAAAAGTAATAGTAATTGTCTTATGTAAATTGTTAAATTTACGTGGTAGTTCAAACTTTATAGTGAATATTTATTTTTCATACTTTTGACAGTGAATTTATTAAGAACAAAATCTTTTTTCTCATTTAATATAATGTCAAGAAATGAAGGATTTCTATAATAAATAAAAATCAATTATAATAGCCAAGTGTTTCAAAACTTTGATGCTTCAACTCGAACTTTCGTTTTACTCTTTATCATACAAAATTAAAATAATGAATCATAAATTGAATATAAAAATATGCATTTCAGGAAATTTTGTTAAAAACGGCTGCTCTCCTATTTAAAGATAATTGTATACATTATATTTTAATCAACATTTTTATTGCAACAATTATTTGAATTTTAAAATATTTTGATTCTAGAATAGCGAGTATATTGTTAAATGTAGATAGGTATTATTATTAATGTGATAACAGAATTGTATACAAACAAAAAAATGTATTAAACATATTGAATTTTAAATTTAAATGTATGTTATTCTGAACTAACTCAATCACAGATTATTAAATTTAATTACATTGATTTACATATTGTTTGTAGACTAAATACTACAAACAAAGGTAACAATGGTACATTTTCATGCATAAACAGATAAATGTAACAATCAGGAATATTAATTTTGATAATGAAAAATGTGTTGATTCTGGTAAAGATAAAAATCAATTGTAATTAATATACGTAATTTCAGTGACATTTACAAACATGTATTTCACCTATTACTGATAAAAATTCCTTTTTTGATTTAATTATGATTTCTATCTAAATTAGTATACGTACGTGTGTCTAAAAAAATAGTCGTACCTATATTTGAATTAACCAAATTAATCTTTCTAATGCATTATCGTATGAGATAAATTTAATAAAAAATAATTACAAAACCTAAACGAGGGAAATACAATGATTTATAGAAAAAGTGTTCGTACGTCGATTAAGGGATGCGGTTGGTAGTTGGTAAGTAGTATAGTTAATACATATTATGTACCTATAACAATGTAATTTTGGTTTACCAGCCAATAGAAGAACAATAGATGTACATGGCCCGGTTAAACTTTCTTGTCCATCTATTTTAACTATAAGATTCGTGAAATCCTCAAAACTTTTAACATCGGTATTAACAATATACAACTTGTTTCTATAATATCTTCTACTAAAGTTTTTGATATCCGTCAATCAATGCTGAGTTTGTTGGTTTAACAGAACGTCATAGTAAGTCATCAGTATTACCTAATAGTTATGCAGACAGAATAAAGCAACAATACCGACTTATTGATAAACGTGATTTAGTCGTATTGTGGGGTAACCCATAGTAAAAATGTTGTCTGTTACGCAAATATTTCGATTGCTTTTATTCAAATTGTAGGTTTATTATTTTAAAACAGTAGGTAGGTACTAAGTATTAAATATTTTATATTTCACGCACATTTTTGCTACCTACCTACCTACCTACTCTTTAAGCTTTACGTTTAAATTGATTTAAAAAATTTAACAGATATTAAAAATCGAACCTCCCATTCACTGTAATATAGGGCAACTACTGATTTCAGGTTAAACCGTTGTAACAATACAAAATCCTATAATATTTATCGTTATTATGCAGTCGGTATGTAAATCGTAGCAAATTAAAAACGTTTACCGAAATTGTCTTGACGTTTTATCGCTGAAAACCCGAACTCTAGGCGCTTGGAAGTAATAACCATCGTATACAACAGGGGTGCATTAGAATTCTACTCGTGGGTTTCTTTTTATCGGGTACGAATATTATTATTATTATCATTTCGAATTCAAAATATTCGTACGCAAAACGGGAAATACTGTGAAGTCCGGTCACGATTGGTTGAGGGATATCACGTTCTCGCCAGTTATACAAATACACACAGGACCGGACATTTATTTCCGCGTCAAAAGCTTTCTCTTCACAAACGTTTACTCCCCGCATGTTCATCGATTAAAACCAACTCAATTATATTATCATACAGTAGGTACAAATGCAATTTCAATAATTGAACGGGTTTACGGGTCGCACGGGAAATTCACGTACAATGACGTCATGTGGTTAATCATAATATTGTCCGTCTGGTGGAAATCATGTGTAACGGGATGCCCTAATATGTTCCAGGTTATAGAATATGGGGTCGAGAAAATGACATATCACATGACATACATTGTAGGTAATAGTACAAAATGTCCACCGTAAAGGTGTCACCGTGCTAGGACAAATGAACTAAAACGTGTCTTAAACCTAAGTAACTGATGCGAATTATACAGGGTGTGTGTGCGTGCGTGTACTGGTGTCTGTGGGTTTGCGTGTGTTTGAGCGTGTATGTGTTTTGTTGATAATTCTCCGCGAAAGATAAATCACTTGGACAGGTTTCGAGCAAAAACCACCGCCGCCCCTTCATCAGAACTTATATATGTGGGCCTCTTTTTCCCTTCATTCTTCTTACTGTCCGTACGTTTCACAAGCTGAGAAACAAAAACGCGAGATAAAACTATAGAGATACCACGCCATCACCCTCTTGGCAAGCCCTTAGAAATCCACACACACGATCACACTTTTCACTGTAAACTATTCACCATTATTAACTCGGCAGAGTTTCAGAAAATCTCATGCTTAGCTTTTAAGCTCCTCACGTTACTGCTTGTCATTAATGATAACAGCAAAATTCCCATTTTGAAATGTCTCAATGGTATTTTACTGTCTTAACTCTAATATAATAATATTATTATGATACAATATAATGTAAGTGCTTGTGTAGTGAGCTAAGACATCGTGTTTTTATATCTCATTTAAAGTATAACGCAGTTTATTAAAAAAAAAAAAATATATTAAGTATGCACTTAAAAACTACCACCACAAACATAATATGTTGTTATACCGTCCAATACTCTAAACATAGAAAAATATACAAAACATTTAAAAAAAATTGTTTTAATCTTATAGTTACATCATTAATTTAATTAGGTTTTCGAGAGTTCTTTTCTTAAAGCTTTATTATATGGTTAGTAGGTACTTAATAGTAATTATTATAATTAATACATTATACATAATAATATGAAATAGTAAGGACTTTTAGGATTTACATGTTTTTTTTTGTTGATAATTAAGTAAATAGCAGGGTAAAATAAAAATTCTATTTGTGATATTATAAGTAATCTGTATCCAAAATCATATTTTGCATATTTTTGTATATTTTAAAGTTCTTGATAATTAGAGTATATTTATGCAATATTCTAGCCTTTTAGAAAGTTTATTTATATTCTGAAAAAAAATGTGCATTGTCCATAAAAATGTAATATTAACATTTAATTGCCCATATTATTATATAGTATACCAGCATTTTGTAAATATTGTGTGCTTTACCCGCTGTAAGTTTTTTTTAATATTATATTGCCTTGTTAATTTTTTTATTAAAAGGTCAGATAACAAGGATATGGAAATTATATAATTTTGTAAAAAGAGAAAAAATAAGAATACTAATAAGTAATAATTATAATATAAAAATGGCAATAATTCAGTCAAACTGTTTTTTATTTTAGTGCATATTTGGTATATTTTCGATTCTGAGCGGAGCGATGAATATAATATATTTTTTTTACAATGATGTGTGCTTGTGTTTCGTTTTTGTCTGTATACACGATATAATATGGAAAGAAAAATTTTTGATCTTCAACTTCGAGGATGATTTCTGATATACAGTTGCAGGATCTAGTTGGGCAAAATAGGAAATTTCCAGTATTATTAAAAATAATCTGGACATAAAAAAACTAAAGAAAAACGGAATTTTTTACGCAAAACCGGTTTTTGACTAAATCGATTTTGTTTTTTTTGGGCAAACCCTAAAACGGACAACCGTAGTTAAAATTTTCACCAAATGTTTATACTAGAATTTTTATACTTAATGGTATAATTTCCAAAATATTTAGTCTCTTTTTGAGCTACTTTCAGACACTTGACATTTGCATTTTTTCTATAAATATAAGTACATTTAGGTACATGTAAGTGAGTTTGAAAACTTGTCATATCGCTTATCCTGTGGTGTAACCGATTTTTACACGGAGTAACAGTTATACATTTATTGTTGTTATTATTATTATTTTTTTTTTTTTTTTGCTATTTTAGTGTTTTGTTACATGATGGAAAACATCAATTGTACTCGGAGGAGAGCCTAAAAACATTCTCGATTTGTCGGTAGGACAAAGAGGATTTTCTTCCAGCAAGGCTCGCGTTGGCGGCGACAATGTCATCGTTGTTTAAACCCCGCTGTTGCCGTCGTATAATAATGGCTTTTATTCGGCACACAAGACGTATACACGACTATTATAATGCGCGTAGGTAAACGGCAGCGGTGAAGCCGTGAAGGTATTCGAATATTGTTTCCATTTCACTGGCGCAAAACGCAGAAAAGGGGTGGACAATGTAAAACGTCCTCTCGTAATTACTATAGACGTTTTACATTCGAATACGGAATAATATATATATATATAAATACTAACCGTATACCACCCACGCACCTACCCGTTCGGTCCGCCAACCAGACAGTACCGTTTAATGAAATCCCGCTGAGATATTATAATAATAATATTTCACCTCGGGAAATATGCGACGGTGTATGCCGGGTGCGACTGCGGTGACATTCGTTAATAAAAAGTCAAGTGGTAGCCCGGACAAAAAACACGAGTCGAATAGTGGTGTACCGGCGGTTTCTGGAAATTTTAACGAGTCGTTTGCTGCAGCTATAACGAAATCATTTTTTTTTACCATCTTTCCAATACACACATTCCCTCCGCACGCGACTCCGTGTATAATGCACACAATAATAATATAATATCATAAATAAATAAATATAAAAAATAAAAAAACACTCGTTTCGTACTTTAGAGTTGTTTTTTTCTTCATACACATACGATTCTTTTCCGCAAATACGAAAATTGTTTCCGTAATTTTAGTACCAAGGCATTGTATCGTTCTGTTACTCACTATAACCATTCACATAATACGAAACGTTACATTCCCTCGAGTATAATATTTTATGTACCAACTGTTTAGTGTTTGTCCATGACAAATAAACTATATTCCAAACATTGTTGCAATGTTACTACCTAGTCATATTAAACCAAGAGTTAATAATTATAAATATTATATATGATTTAATCATTACTGTTAAAATATTCTTAAAAGTAATGGGGTTTTATATCATATGTAGTAATAGCGATACCCTAAATAAAATAAGATGTTATTGGCTTATTATCAACTATTATTTTGAGTAAACTATAATATTCCTTAGGAATAATGATAAGTATGGTCATTATTTACCTGCTTAATTTTTTTTATCATATTATTATTTGGAATTTGAAGCATTAATCTTATAGGTTGTCGAAAATTTGATGTTTAGCGATAAATTCAGTTTTTTACTTATTTTACAATTACATTTTTTTTTTTTTTTAATTAGGGTTAAGGCTTCAGCTACTAGGTCATTAGCATGTGATACTGTAGGGGAGGTTACACTTGTGTGTTTGTTTTTGGCAGAATTTTCGATTTGGTATCTGCCATGCTTGTTCTCCGGACATCGTGACTTGACCGAAGAAAAATGCCACCCGTGGACGGAATCGAACCCGGGTCGGCTGCATCCTTAGTCCGCTCGGCCACTCCGTCCCCCACTATTAAATTTATGATGATCGTTAATTAGAGTTACTAGCATTCCTGTTATAATATATTATAACGTGTGTGATAATGATAAATATGTATAAGTCTTTATTTATATAGGTATTTAAACGAATACAATATATAACTATATTTATTTATTTTAAAATAGAATAAAGTTGTTTTTAAGCACAGAGTATGAACAAGTGTACATAATATTACTCAGCGATTGCACCTCTAGAAGTTTAATTTATCATGGTCTGATGCGTGGCCAAAATTCATCAGCTATTTCAGTACCTACTAAAGCAAGGTCTGTTGAAAAGCACCCAAAACGAATATAGAACGTCGCAGTACTATTATACGCCGTTACTCTGTTGATATTCATTTTTAGGATAGGGTAAAAAGCATTTTGCCATTCTTTCTGCAGCGAAAATTTCGTGAAAACACTGAAACGTACGGACAGTACTTTCGGTCATTTATATCCCATATACCCTTCACCTACATTACCACTCACGTATGTTCACATTCACCAGTGGGGTCATCTAGGGATACCAGATGTTCGATGAGGTCAGTACTGGGCTGTCAGATAAAAAACATTTATGGATATATAGATATATTAATATGTGTGTGGACTATCGGTAAATCCCTAATATTGACCCTTACACACGCACGGGGTACTTTTAGGAACACGTTTTGGGATGCATTTCCGTTCCCAGTGTTAGACCTCCCACGTAATTCGTTACGCCCTCGTCGCTTATTCGTTAATTAAAAAATAAAAACGTTTTTACTTTTAATCATACCTCTATAACCCCGAACAGCAATAAATCACATTGCAATAATACGTGGAGTTATAATTTGTTTCAGACTACCGACAATGTTTCGAATATTCTATACGGATACGAAGAAATGTAATGCAATGACCAGCAAAGTATTAAATAGACACGACGAGAAAACAAAAATAATATTTGTTCTATCGGGTCGCTTTTACGCGTAGAGGGAAAATAAAAAAATAAAAAAGATTATCACACCATGTCCGGTACAAGACCAAAGTAAACATTTCAGAAGACTAAAAAGCTAATGTCAGAAGAAAACAACAGCGAACAATTATTTCAGTTAGCGTGAGTTTTTCTTTATTCGTCCGTGCCGTCCAAATACTGCCAAACGATGAATAATTCAACGATTCGCTGTCGAAGTGGTTTCAAGTCTGAGGGTGCCAATACTATAAACAGTATAAACTAAACGCGATCATCTTGACAGACGAAGTCTTGAGGTATTATCGGATAAAAATGTTTGCAGTTCTTAATCAATATAATATATAAATAATACATAGTATACATATAGGATCGAAGTAATTTTCTTGGAAAAACTAATTTGCCATACAGTTTAAACGACCCAATTTAATAAGGTAGTTCATTATATTTTTATTCGCTTTAATATAATATTATATAGGTTTGGTTGTTATTTATAATTTTTATGAAATCTCATTTACATTTCTTAAATTATTGAAGTTTTATTAAATTAAATAAAAAATACATTTTGACTTAATATAGTCAATAAGTGTAAAAGTCCAATTTAATTCAACTTAATTATTTAAAATGTATAGTTCAGATAAGCGTAATGTTTCTTTTCAGGCATAAAAAGTTTTTCATTTGGTCTAGGAATTAGTGAAATGCCGTTTGATCTTTGCTTATTTCCTATCGGTTTTAAATCGTCAAGTTTCAACCAAGTTTCCGTCAGCAGAAGGTAGCCATAACGTATTTATTCGCTTGGGTGCGTATATCTACCTGTCAATCTCCTCTATCCAACAAACTTTGTCTGACATTGTAGGAGGTATAAGGGATTTCCGCGTTAGTTAATTGATGGTCGACCTTTAGTAGGTATATTATTATCTATAAAGATTCGTGGCTAATACATACAGTTATTTTTATCCTTAGACGACCGTCTGTGAAAGTAAAAATCTTAACACAAATTAAAAGCTTCTACCTGCTGTAGTATGAATATTTGCACGTGTAAAGGGTATATATTATTTTTCGGTAGAAATATTGTTTGCGTTTTGGTCGAGTGAAAATTTGGCTGTCATATATTATACTCGTTTGCGGAGAGGATGAGCGAGGTGACAGAAAATGAAATAAAAATAAGAAAAGTTTTTTTCTTCTTCTTCATTCCTCCTAACCAGTAAAACGCTAAGTTCACGGTCCGGTAATCGTAATTCTTTTAAAACTACTTTTTATTTTCGCGCCATTAATTTTTTAAAAAAAGATAAAAATGTATTAAAAAAAGAATCCAAAAGCTGGCCGTGTGTGATTTTTTTATAGTAAAAAAGTCTTTTTCACAATCAATTCATTCAACTGAAACATTTGAATCGTGACGGTGGGGGTAGTAAAGTTTTATTCACATTTAATATTTTAATTAGATCAAACATCATGTTGTAAATTAGTATAGTAATTAAAATAAAAAATGCAGATGTAAAAATCTATGTACACAAGTCTCTTGGGTTTTTTTTAATGTTACGCAATGATTACAAACACCAAATAAATTTCACATTTATATAATGTTTTTATTTCGAAATAGTTAGGACATTGTTTTTTTTTTTTTAAATCGATTTTTAGGTTTTATATCGTTTCAAAAGGGTACGTCACGACGCCGTCGGCCGTTGAATTCATAAACTGTTTAGTGTTTCATGACTATAGTTAGTATAACTCAGTAGCTATAGCTCCGTCTACACAGAGAAACAGTGAAATTGGTCTGGAAAAATGCCAAGAATGGAATGCTATATATTTCTCGACAACATTTTTCAAAAATTGCACATTCGTTTTCAGCATCGCTTAATATAATAGCTTCTCAAAGTCGTCCCAGCGGATTTACCGTTTCACGCGGAACTTACAAGAAACGTAAAAACGCTTTTTACAAGATAACTCGGAGTAGGGGTTGAGTTTTTATCGCCGACAACGTCGACATCGAGATCCATAAAACATAAACTTAATGGTCGAATACGGAACTAAACATTTCCATATTTTCATACTACTTTCGAGCATTTTTGTATTTGGTATATTTTCCTTGTCTACGATTACTATCATTATCGATTTTATCGACTTCTGTGCGTACTTTTTAATCTCATTCGAACCCGAGCTATTCAAAATTCTATCACAGATTCAACCAAAGAATGATGATAAGACATGTAATAATATATTCATAATATATTTACTGTTTAGTGTCTTTATATCCCTATGGCTGAGGGTATAAAATGTTGGCGCGATGTTTAATTAAAATCTGGAATTTGAAATAGTTCAGGAATTTAGGCGGGTTTCATATCTTTCGCACGTTCCATCGAAATATCCTTGACACACACACACACACACACACAAGCGTAGTGTTATTAATGGAAGCGTTACATATTATTATATATAAATACGAATCATATTTATGACGACCCGTAGAGGGTGGAAAACGCATTGGTCCACACTCCATATCATCGTTGCTTCTAGTGAAACAAGGGAATATGACGTGGAAGAGAGGTGAACGTCTACCGTCAGCTGTTTATCCCAAAGATTTCGGAACTTGGCATCCTTGGACCGCAGCCAAAACAACGGTTTGCTGTCTTGCCGACTTATCCCGAGGCCCTAACAATTATTCACCCTTTATTTTATATTTAATCATCGGAACCTTAAGCTTAGTTGAAATTCTATCGGATTTTTCTTACTGTTCTTGTTTTTCTTTTTCTTTCTTTTAATGTAATTTATATTTCAACCGGAACGATTGTATAACATTTAATATTCAAAACGGAACTCCGGCATACTGTTTCTGTGGAAATTAACTCGATGAGTATTTATTATATGGATGAGTATTATTCTTACTCGATTTTGAAAATTTGATTATTATACTGTTTTCTACATATATTTTTATTATTAAATGTAAAATAAAAATAAATGAAATAAGTAGGTATATAGTTTAAAAAACATATAAGCAATTTTTTTTTAAATTGTTCTTATTATATTTATTTTTGACCAATATAATATTTGTACATTGTACAATGCTTATTATATCGAACATTAATCATCACAAATAGTTGACATTTGATATCAATTCCATAGTTTTGAAATCCATTGTATATTTCAAAATGTGCTTATGCGTGCAAAGCTGTCATAATCAGATATTATTTATTCATTCTGTAATCTATATATGTTGTGTAAAAAAAAATGTCACAGAAAAATGTCATAGAAATAAAATAATTAGCAACGCGTGAAAAAAAAATTAACATAATAGGCAATTTGTAAATTATAGTTAGGTATTAAAAAAAAATAGTTTTTTAATTGAGACGAATATAGTTTGGTTTTATTTAAACTTAAATTATGAATTTCCTCTCATCTGTAGTTATTTTTACAAGAGATAAAAATTAATATTTCTTCAAAAATGTAAAATGTATGGCACACATTTTGACAGAAACATATAATATAAAATATAATTATATAACAAATTTACATAGTCTTCAAAGTATCCATAGTATGAATTCCATGTATTTAAAATACGTTACCCACACTAAAGTTAACCTTTGTAATTGCGGTTAATAGACTTTGAATGTAAATCGGGATGGTACTAAGTAAATTAGAAATATATAGAATGTAAAGCGTTTCGAAATGCGCATTATAATCTTCAGTTGAATAGCATAAATTACATAGGTAGCTGCGTATTCATGATTTCAAGGCTTATTACATATATTTATTCCACTTTATTAAATAAGTATAAATGCATTGTTAAGGCAATCTAAAACACAATAATCCTACGATAGGTAATTTATTGCCATTTAAGTGCACGCATAGGTACATTGTATATTATGTTTTGCATTGGCTGTATATGTGAATTCCTACACCGTGCAGGCTATACCTGGTTATTATAAAAAATGTGTTAACGCAACAAGCGTTGATTGAATAATTGTATTCGAGTTTCCTTTCATCTGAAATGTTAGGTACATTCCTTTTACTTTTTTCAATACTTATTCATTTATTTGTTTTTATTTAACGTGTATAAAATGCACTTCTCGAAAAAAAATAAAATAAGAGTGGGTAATATGAAAAAATAAAAAAGAGGGAGGTGAGTATTTTTTTTAAAACATTGTTTTCCCTATACCCGCCGTAAGGTAGCACGAGTTTCTCTCTAGGGTTGTTACACACATCAGGGCCCTCGAAGGCGAATACGTGACTACAACACTCAATGACTTATGTATGAAACGAAATTATTATCATGCCTTTTGTATTGAGCAACCTTTGCGACCTTACAAAAACGGAAAAAATAATGGCATGCTCCAGCGGTTTTTGCATTAAAATATAAATGCATAAAAATACTGGAAATTTGTTTACCCTTTGCAAGGTAATAATTTAAGGGCATATAGTATGTCGCCTGTATTGAATTTTGGTACACATTTTTTTTTTTAAAGTTATTGAAAATGTTTGCAACTCAATTTCTTGTTATATTTAGATTTGTTGAACTCGTAGGTGCTTTGGTAAATAAGCTTCCAGAATCATTTCTATGACCGATGAATTTAACTACTATAGGGTTACCGACCGATTCACTTGCATATTCAAAATGAATAATTTACACTGTAATCTTATAACATTATGCATTCGCTATCCAATTAGGCACGTGTTACTTTGATAAGTTAACAAATCATTCATAGCACTATCTCTACAAGTAAGATCGCTTATGAAATCACAATTAGATGCTAGTTTTATAATATTAACGTAGGTACATAATATGTACAAATGTATAATATTAACCCAACCTAACCATAGAAACCTCGCATTTCGGTTCGAGTAAATTATAATTATTTTAAAACGATTTATACTTGTTTGTGGTGTAAATTGTTTTTATTGTAAACTATAATATAAATTATTAATGTCTAGCTTTAAAAATTTTTTAACATTTAAACTTAAAAAATGACAATTTTGACAGTTATATATTACTGGATGTATTAATGTTTTAATTAAAAACTAAAATATAATCCTTTTATGTAAACTGTTGGAATGAGTTTATTTCCAATACTATATTAAATATAAAATTTTGATATAATTAAGTGAATTATTTATGACTATCAATAATTTGATTCCAGCGGAACTGGACATAAATTATAAAACTACTTTCGAAATAGTAAATAATATGTCCAAATGAAATTATAGTATGGAATTAATAACTTTAAAATATTGGCTGTAATAATTATATTTTTTATTTCAACACAAGCGTTGCGATGGCTATATTGATAATGCACAAGTATGAATAACAAGAGAGCGACGCACGACGTGGGAAATCCTATCTGCGAGAACACTGCCATGAATGAAAATAATATCACGTTTCTTTTTATTTATTTTTTTCAGTGCGATGGAATGAAATGGGTTTAGCGTAATAAAAACTATAATATTAAGAGTAAACTCTATATACTATCAAATGATAATAGAGTAACTTGATATGACATTACTTAAATGAATATTTAATTTAGAGTTTTATCAATAATCAACTAACCAAATAATTACGTGTTCTTTTCCATAAAGACAATTAGTATACGACCGGTTTCGATAATCATATTATTATTATTATCTGGTAAACAATTACACGTACTTTTTAGAATTTTCATATTCCTAATTGTGCTCGGGAAAGCAAATATCATTACCAACCGATAAGATTGGAGAAACAGTCCATTAGACAATGCCGATTTTCATAAATGATGGTGTAATTTTATGATGAGTTTTGGGGGAACAGCGATAGGGCGTTTTTGGTTTTATCTATATTCATATTGTATATAGGTACACGCGCCTTGGTCGCGGGGTGTCCTGGTGCGGGAAGATACAAAAACCGAACTTATAAATTTGTGGCAGGGGTTAAAAAAACCAAAATAGAATATTACTTGCATTCTATAATGTATTGTTACCGGGCTTCATATATTATGGTTTTCGTTGACAGGAATGACTAGGGCAGCTGGAAAATGAATAATAAAAAAAAAAAACACCCGTGACGTGGGGTCGTCCGATGGCCGCTCAGGTATATCTGATACAATAATACAGGGTAAATGTATATAGGATCATTCGCAATATACCTATCTCCAGGACACTACCCCATTACAGGATTAAAAAGTATTGCATTACACGAGCGGCTCACGACCAAACATGTGGTGGGCGCGGGGAGTATATTTTATGTACCCTCCAGA
Source organism: Macrosiphum rosae (assembly GCA_016617965.1). Taxonomy (NCBI): domain Eukaryota; kingdom Metazoa; phylum Arthropoda; class Insecta; order Hemiptera; family Aphididae; genus Macrosiphum; species Macrosiphum rosae. Next base: position 27,390 of record WHPZ01581685.1, read on the forward strand.
GGGTCTGAAAAACAAATCCTTAAAACCGATATTCTGTTATATATATTGTTAATATTATTATTATGATTATTATTGTAGCGTTATTTACGTTGTCAATTTGTTCAGACAATACGGAATTTGTAATCGTATAATACGCACTACAGGATTTAAAAATGGCAAATTAAATCTTTGTGCACGCCTATAATGCAGGGGATGGATCGGCGACCCTGAGCCAAGAGTCAGTGGATTTATATAGTAATGAACTGCACAACTCTCTTGTATGAATTGTGTATCTGTACGTATATGAATAATGAAATATAAACATCCATTGTATTCACATATTATACATATTGTATTTATACATATGTAAGTGTGACGAAGAGTAGACACGATTAGTTGACGTGTTCTTTAGGGATCATCAACCATCTGAAAGGATCGGAACATGAACTAAAGTTTATTCAACATTTTGCTATTTCAGCACAATCCGGAAACGAAGACAACTTTTTATTTCTCACGCGCACAAAATATGTACATTTATATAATATATTTATCTCTCCTTTTCCTTTGTAAGTTTTTCGTATAATTTTCTAAGCAGCACATTTCCAACCTAACATGACGTATAAATATCTCATTCATAAAGCAAGTTATTCAGTTTTAAAAAAAGAAATACTAGATTATTTTTTACATAAAATCAATAAAAATACAAGATTAATGTAAGTACGTTTAAAGCACCTATTCTAAGCATACAATTCTATAATTAATATAAAGAGACGGTTAAGATCAAAGAAAAATTAATCGATTATCTAAAACGTTTCAATAAACAATTATTGAAACTATATGAGTTGGGAGAAATTACTAAAGCAATTATGTATAAAGATAACATTGATTTCAAATGGATTTATATTTTACTACTATACAAGACGAAAAGGATATGGAATATAGATAGATAACACTACTAATGTGTAAATTATTTTTATAAATAGTTAAGCAATAATAAATTATGTTACTGAAAACATTTCATAAATACTTAGAGTCCTTCAAAAAGGTAAATAAAATTATGATATAAAAGTTTTTTTTGAAGAACAAGTTCATATAAAATAAATTAGCATTGTTGTAAAATATAATAACTGACTCGACTATAATAGTAACACGTAATATTAGCCAACACTTTATAGATATTAAAAAAAATAGTTAACACGTTGTTAAATTTGTTTTACTTTAATTAAAAATTAAAACTACAACTACAATTACAACTTAAAGTTATACTTATTATGAATATAAATATAATACAGTATGCAGTTGTTAGTAAACATTTTACAACTTAAATTAATGCATTAATAAAAAATTCAAATTCATAATAATTATAGAGAAATCACTGTGTAATTGAAAAATATAAGAATTGTATTGTTGTATGCAACTTTTAGCGTACTTGTTTTACCATAAAATTGATAATATAATATACTAAAAAATTAAAATTAACTTGCTTATTATTGTAAATTGTAATACAATCTTTTTATCACGTCGCCAAGTGTCTTGCAATATAATATTATTGTGACATATGTATTATGCATATATATTATTAACTAAATTATCGGATGAACAGCTAAACTATACAAATACATCTCTGGTAAACGGTAAACCGCTTACCACTTTATGGTACTACAAACACCAGCTTGAAAACTTAAAACTAATAATTTCCTTTTGAAAGTTAACCTATAGGTTCCTTGTATATACAAATACTGAGAGTAGTTTTAAGCGTAAGCCGTATCTGATGCATTTAAGAATTAAGTAAGTATACAATATTTGATATATAATATGTACAAAAACGTATTGGCTCTCTCGTAAACTGTAAATACTAAATATGAATAAATTATAAAAAAATTCAATTTTAATGTTAAATTTCCATTGGCAACCGCATTTGGCTGAAGTATTCATGTGATGTCCGAAAATTATCATTTAAACTATACCTACCTTATTGTAATATAATAATCTGGACTCTTTAGGTAGGTATGCTTAGGGACCCATTTTTTTGTCAGCCCAAAATATTTTAAACTGGTCTTTTATACTATTCTTAGCACAAAAGTCATTAAAACTTTCACAAATTTTTTTAAATGACTACCATAACCAAAATATGTAACTGCTTCAAACATATCTTATAATAATGCAATTTGTGGCTTGGCGCGGGCGTTGACTGCTACTAGTACGACTATACGACTAAGAGCAAGTAACGCCCACTGCTACTAGCTCCAGGATGGGTGACCACCTGGGTTCGTAATAGTAAAATCCTTACCACACATATACGTGTTTGCTTACCTACCGTAACAATCGTAACAACCGTAACAACACCTTATAGTTAATTCCATAGTTCATAATTTCCTACAACAGCTAATGGCCATAGTCGCTGGCTTTGTCTGTATCACTTTTAAGCAACCAATTCGTATACTTATAATATACCTTAATAAATTATGATTTTTTTAAGATCTCATATTGAATAACCTTTTTATGTATAGGTAGGTTTATACTTCAATGCTATAATATGGACGCTTAAATATTTGATAAGAACAGGACTATATTAGGTATATTAAATTTTCATCGGTGAGTAACCAAGTTGCAACTCCTAGCTGAGGCTCAGCAGGTGTTGGCACTTGATCCGACGTATAATGGATCCGTGAACATGAAATCGTTGTCGTAGAATAATATTACATGACCGTGGTACCTATGTATGATAAAGTGAAATATCTGCAGACTGCAGAGTGTTATGGCTGATGACGTTTGTATAGAGCAATCAATCCGCGGTCGTACGACCAACTGCAGCGAACGTGCGAGAAAAATCATCGACCGGTTGTGACCAAGTGGCGGTACCAGTTGTATGTTTGGTGGTGTCGGTAGCGATACTACGTCCCCGGGGAAGTGTTTTCTAGAGAAAGAGAGAGAAAAAATTCCAGACTTTTTTCTTCTTGAAATATGAGCCATTTCCGACACATTTTTCAGGGACAGCTGCACCGCTGAAGTACATTATATATAATATTAAGTGTTAGCGGTGTGTATATGTGTATATATAATATATATTTTAGGGCGCGTGTGATGCAGTGTACAGAAGGGCGTTTACGGCGATCGCAATGGTATAAATTTGCCGCCGAGTCGTCGGGAAAAAATCTTCGACGGTCCTAGATGCCGCGGAGGCGGCGGCGGTCGGTCGACGTGATTTGTCGACTTACGGTCGGAAAGTTTTCCTTAGCATCGGTAGGGTCCAAAAAAAAAAGTAAAAATTATACGCGGGCCAAAAACGATTTGTCCCCCGGTATACTACTGCACGTATAAAATAACATAATATATATATTTACGCGCGACGAATTTTAATCAGATTAAAAGCCGACCGTTTAATTCGGCCGCTGATTTATGTCGGTGGCGGAACAATAGGAAAAGTTTGCTCTCCGCAAAACAAAACAGAAAAAAAGCCAAAAATATAAAAACGCGAGTTAGCCCGAGTTAGACCAAGTTGCCCGAGTAGCGTGTTTTTCGGGATATAATGTAATAATAATAATATAAGTAATTCATTTCCACGTGGACACGCGACGCCGACTTCGCAACGAGTCCATCATAACAATGGTGATTTTCCGTCTGAGAGTCAACCGCGTAATATTTTTACATCGTGTGCGAAGAAATTCGTATGCGACAAGTCTCGCACGTGACGGTGCAGTTAACGATAATAATATAACACATATTTTAATAATAATATATTCTAATATTGAAAATGTTTATAGCAACGGGTCGACGACGCGTGCCCGGTACCGATTTTGTGCCCTGTGCGAGTAATTAATGGCTGTGCGCACATACACTAGCGAAAACCGCGGCGCATTCGTCCGGGCGGCGTTAATGACTTTCGGAGGCTTCATCGTCAATATATTATAATATGTACATATATTATTATTATTATTATTATTGTTGAATGTTGTTGTTGTTGTATTCTATTGTTTTCGCGTGTGTGTGTGGACCGAGAGAGCAGGAAACTCGAGATCGTTATAATATTATGCTGTATGATTATAATTATTATATTATTATTAAAATATGACATCGACGGTCGGCGGTCCGGTCGGGTCGTGCGAGACTGCGAGCGCCGCCGTTGTTCATTCATCATCTCTACCTACCGCCGACAAGGGTTCGTGTAGTTTTAATAGAGCCACCGCGTATCATTACACGCATTATGATACAAGTAATGTAGACGGTGTGTCTGATAGATACGATACGTATTTAAATGTAATATTTCGATCGTTAAATCCTGCAGGAGATACGATATAATATACAGGATGATACTTTTGTGGGAATTAAATAGATATCGATATCAAACGAGTAGGTATAGCTATATAATTATTATAAACAGATAATATTATAAGTATTTAAAGTTAAAATACTAATAAATATAACTGCTTGTTCGGAATTAGGTTTGATGTACTTGTTGAATTGTTCACAAAAATATTCTCGGAACAAATTATGTATAGTACAAATGCAAGACTGTATCCTTTAAAAAATTAACATATTAAAAAATATTATTTTTTTAGGACTTCAAGCTACGTCAAAACAAATATTTCCAAAAACGTTTATATAATGTTTCACCAGGAAATTAGTGTTTACCTATAGAAAGGTCGCCTTGTATAAGATGATGATTATCGTACATGGTTCGTCGCCTCTCATTGCTATGTTTGTGTGTGTTTACCGAATACCGATATGATATATCATAAACGTACATCATTTAGGCACTATTACACCTATACACACGGAGTGCAGCTGAAACCGATTGTGCGTGTGCAAAATACAGGGACCGTATACGTATGAATAAGTCGAGTGAATCGTCGCAAAAAATAAACGAAAAAAAATTCCGACCGAGATAGGTAGGTACGACGATGAGGTGGCGGCATAATAATATTATTCACGCGGACTTGTGTTGTAGTCCCCTCGGAAAACGACAACGGATATTATTTTTTGACGTTTAACCGTTCAAAGCATATAATATAGGCATATTATTACAATATCGTACGATAGTATTGTTATTGCATATTATATAGTATACGTATACTCGTTTACGCGACGAATAATCATGATTTATTGACATTCGTGGGTGGTGTCGGGAAAAAGAAACTGTCTTCTATAGGTAATAATATTACCGTAATATTCATACGAAACTATATTCCGATTTAAACCACTATATTATAGTAGCTGATATTAATACGATATAAGTGCATTTTATTATTTCAACTTTACCCGTTACCGCGTTATAATATTATAATCGAAACTATCGTTTAAACGATAACAGTGCAAGCATAATGTATACCGTCATCAGTTAAATAATCATATCATCGTAATACGCCCATTGTGCGGTTACACTGCTTATTTTAGTTTTCTGGCCACATGACAAGATATAGGTATTATATTAAAATCTGATGGTTGAAGAGCAACGGAACGTAACAATATATTATTAATAATATAATCAAATCGATACCTTATACGTAGATGTATATAATCTGAATATAATAGGTCGTCTGCTGTGTAAATATTACCTTACACTTTACAGGTCATTTATAATTATTATGATGATTGATTATAAAATTATAATATTTTATACAGCTTAACACGGGAAAAAAATTAACGGCATAGTTAAGATAATATTATAATCTATAATATTATAATGTTAAACACTATTTGGGTATAAAATGTTGTATAGGTGATGTAAAACGGTTCTAAGAATAGATAAAAATTCTGATAGTTTTGTTATCGAGTTAAAACACTTATGTATTTATACAACTGGAATATTATTGTTTTAAGTAATACAAATAAAACCAATTATCAATAATCCGTGACGTTATGTATGGGATAAATAGTATAACGGTGAAAGGTTAACTTTTATTTGAATACCTAGGTAATCAATAAAACGATTCGGCGTTGGTATATAATAATATGTATAAATGTATAATTAATAACTGCATTTTAATATTTTTTTGTGATGGATGAATCATAATAATACTTCTTTGTTATAGGTAGGTATTAAAGAAGATAAAATAAGCCGACAACACTAATTTGTTGAGTAAACTACTGCTGTGCTGAACTTAGAAGTTCGAAGTTTCTTATGATTTTTACTTACGCGATTCGTTCCTTTTGATGCATTATTTTTCGATGAGACACGCGGTCAAATTACAAACATATATATAACTTCATCATGCTGTGATGGATAATATTTTGGGAACTTGCATTTTACGTTGTATATCATATCGACAGTGAGAAGAGTGAGTAGCGCTTAAGTGATCGGACCATTAAAAACAAATGATTTATGTTCGATAGATACCGAATGAAAATTATGAAAAATGTTTGGGTCAACATTTTAGTTCCTCCTATCACTGTAAGATTACTACGGCTGTTCGTGATTTTTCAACATTACCTGCAACAAAAATAAAATATTACATTAGGATGGATGTATTACTAAATAAAATCAAAACTATTTAAAAATTATCTCTATTTAAATCCTGATTGAAGTTTAAATAATATACAATATTTAATACCCAATTATAAGTGAAAACTATATTAGTTTGGTTTAAGGTACTTAAGAGCCTTAGATAATAATTTTTTAATGGCTCGATAATAAAATTACATATTTTTGCCCATTAATTTATTATCATTTTAGATACCTAATAAATTCCAATAGATATATAAAACATTATTACTCATATTCGTGTTTTTTTCCTACACGAAATTCTTACGAGGAAATACGCATCGTATAGTTGTTTATTCGTGGAACTTAATAGAATATAAAGTATTTCGAGTAAACGAAATAAAAAATAAACCTAATATTTAATTTAAAAACAATATTTTTGCTTTCATGAAAGTTCAAAGAAAAGAAAAGGGGTACATTTTTAGAAATTGGTTTCAAAATATCTACGTTGTAACATAATAATATATATATCTTAAAAAGCTTCTACGACGTTGGTAATCAAAATATTGTTATAGTTTACACAGAAAACATTGAACTGAAACAATTTAAAATTGAGTGAGGTGGTTCACCTACCACAGGGGGTCTCTCACTAACATGATGCAAAACACATTTTATTGCATAGATTTATACTTATGGAAATTACGATTTACATATAGTCAGAAAGAACACGGCACAAGAGCATGCAAATTTCTGGTTTTTTATAGGTACGTGATTTATGCGTTTGAAATGAAGTATATCATATCATCGACATTATAATATGTAATATTATACCTAATCAAAATAATTTCAAATGAGATTGATACTTTTGAACAGTAATCACAACATCTAAATAAATGCGATAAATAATGCCGATTATTGGCTGATATGCGAAAGTTAAATATTCGTTCATTTCAATATCATATAATAAATTGAACGTCAATAACACAATAGTTAATAATAAATCAAAATTATTTTATGATGCTTGTTATAGGAGTCTACACCCGTAATATTACGTAAAGCTATATTTTTGGTATAAAATAAACAGTGTTATTGGTAACCAGAAGTTCAGTGTACCACTTACCTAACGTTTAAAATGTTAAATAATCTACAATAATACGCTTTTATTTTCTAAAATAACTTTTTTATTTATAATAATTTACATATATACAGGCAAGTGTATAAGTTTTAACTTTTTATATTAAGGAAATTATAAAAGAAAAAAATAATTGAGTACAATTCTATATTATTGTATCGGACTCGTGTACAGTACAACAAATTGCATTTATTGGTAGGTACATAATAAATTAAATTTTTTAGCAATAAAAAAAATGCTGGAATTTCATAACATACCATTTGAAAGTACCTAACTATTACTATGTATGTATACAGATTTTACATTTTTAATATTTATTATGTTTAGAAGTACGTATGTATATTGTTTTTAAAATAATAATAATTGTAAAAATGTTTGTCCTATGAAATGTAAAAATATATTTTGAGATTAGTAGGTATATGAGAGTTTATTTATAATATAGTCTTAACTATACAGTACCTACTTAGTTTTTATTCTTTATTATTATTTTATGTGCCAAGCACTCAGTTGATACCATGTCATCGAAAATCGTGACGGATGGACAGACGGATACAACAGTTATATTCATGTACCTACCTACTACTATATACGATATAATATAATAGATGTCTTTATTATAAAATCCTATACAATAACTTTTTATAATACATATTATGTTGTTGTACTGACATCTGAAGACTGAAAGTATAACAATTATTATTATTATTGTAATAAATGCATTTGAATTTACTATACTAATCGGCTTAAGATCGTCGTAACAACTGCGTAAACATTCATATAAGTAGTAATTAACGGGAGAAAATGAAGAAAAAACGAACCAACACGTGTGTTTTTTGTCTCGCAGCGTTTCAACTCCAACGTGACATATTGTGTGTGTAGTTGTGTGTAGTAGCTAGGGTACTTGTGTGTTCCTAGAATTAACCGAATTAGACTAATTACTTAATTAGATTGGTTATAAAATATGTAAACAAAGTTATTTTTGATCTAATTTGTTTATCCTTGGCTTTTAATTAAACATGGCCATGATTTCAGATTTATGTATTAAAGAGAGTACGATCCACCAGCATCGGTCAAAGTTTCAATAAATTATTTTGTTCAATGTGAATTTATTAGACTCAAATGAAGACATCAAATATTTGACGAACCAATCAAAAATTGCAATTCTACAGTAGTACATTTCTAAAAACCTCGTTGTAATTTAAACATACATCAGATCCATACCTATAGGTATCTAGTACCTACCTAATAATTATAACTTTCATTTAATGAGCGATTACGTTCTGTCACAGTCATTTAATTTGTAGTTATTTACATACAAATCAAACGGTCATCATTAGTTTGACAATAGTATACCATACATATTATAAACTATCGTCGAACACATTTTTATTTTTGCGCCAATAAAATATTAAACAAAAACGGCAAAAACTTATTGAATATTAATGAGCTGCACTATAATATATCGTTATGTAACTGGCAAACAAAAAGGGTAGGTATTCTATTAAAAACGACGACTACGGCCATTCCGAATGACCAATTTATTTCACACATAAAATATTTATAATATTTAATTAATCCATCAACTACACACAATGCGGACGTATGGGTACGTACGAATTATCTTTAAATCGCACTAAACCGACACGGGTAAGGACATAGTGTAAATTATTATTATTATTATTATTATTATTATTATGCCACGCGTAAGTCACTCGGATTTCTGCAAAACAGATTTGTTAGCGACAAATCATACATAGACGAGAACGTATACGTCACTGTTTTTTGTCCGCACTATCGTCGCGGTGGGTCCGTTTCGGTTTTCTCATCATGAAACCTAACCGCAAGACGATTATTACAGCGAACGGCAAAGACACAATAAGGAACGAGATCACTCTTCGGGGTTGATGCGATACAATGATATAATAGTGGAAAAAAATAAATTTCCACGCGAGTCAAAAAATACACCACTGCTGCAGCAGTTGCGTATAGGTACTATAGAGCGTCGTCTTCGCCGCGCAGCCGTCGGTTATAGAAACTCTAACCCTTGATAGCTGCATGTATATAAATATACGAATCCGTACATATTATAACGTATATAGTAGGTATATAGTGTATAATGCATATTATAGTCATCTTGTCGTTGTTGATTGATTACAGTCTCGTTAAAGTTTTTTTTTTAATTTTCTAAGTGACTAGCTCGCTCGCAGAAGAGTCTGCGATAGTTGACTGTAGTTGGGAACACGTGGCCAGCAGACAATCATAATAATAATAATAACCTTATACATAATAAGTGCCGCCTCCTCGCATGTGACGATAATAATAATAATAATAATCTCGTCAATCGGAAACGACGCGATATGGTGTGGCGGCGGCTGCGGCACCTTTTTGACGAGTTCCCTACTTTGGAGACACACACACACATCGTACCCCTTTCCTGTCATAAAAAAAAACCCAGTGAAATCATTAAGTTTTTCCTCTGCACCCGTTCCAGTGCAGGGTTAAATAGAAATAATTTACACACGCACGTATACCGAAAACACATATATGTATGCTATCTTTCTCTCTCTATATAATATAAATACATCGCAAGGACAGCCGTCGCCGTCGATTGGATAAATTTCATTTTCATGACGAAAATTCAATCCATTATGGAACACGAAATACGATTGTAAAAATATAAAAAATAATACATATACCTATTCCGTACAACATATATTATACAACCTATCTGCAGAACATTGCCTTATTTCATTCCGATTTTTGTTTTCATACTATTTCGCAATTGCGTGTTCCTGCCTATAATATAAGACGCAGGCTTACAACAATATTGGTATAACCATCTTGTCAAATTGTTCCTTTTTACACACAACAATATAATATTATGTATATCTCTATGAATACATGCAACACGCATACGTCCAAAATACACAATTCAATAAAATTGGCAAACAAATCTCAAGCAATATATTATAATAATATGTAAACTCGATAAACATAATATTATTTGACAAGGTTCCGTAGATTCAATTCATACCGTATTATTGTGTAGGTACTTATAAATCTTGAAAATCATCATTATAAAATATTATAAGTAATGTCATAACTATAAATAAATAAATATAACAAGGATTATAGTTATAAAAATATTAGTTTTTCACACATTCATCTTGTACATTTTAACTAATATTACATTTTCAACATTCAGAACAATTAATGTTTTATGTGTTTCTAAATTCAACATTTTTGGTTTGAATTTTTTCTATTAACAAACAATTTTAATTTTTAGTGCATTATGAATTATGATACAGGTATAGTAGTAATAGTAATGTTATTTTATTATATACTAAAATTCCTATACATTTTTTCGGTTTTTCTTAATCTAATGTTAGTGGGTATACATACTTTGTTATTTTTTATTTATTTAAAAATGACCATCAAGTTTAGTGAGGGTCTTTATAGTAATAATTTTAAAAGACCTTTTGACGTACACGTAAGGGTTCTTGTTACTGTCAGTAATGGATTATTTATGTATTTGTTGTCACTTCTTTTGTTATTCAAATTTCTTGAATAGATTTGGATTTTAAAATTATTGTTCCCAAGGAAATATATTATACGAAGACGTTTGTGTAAGGGTACTTTTTTACCAAGTTGGCAATAAAAATTATTATGTTTTGATACATATAATAAATCAAAATTATAATTGAAGATACAAAATTTTTCACATAAATACGTACTTTTATCGTATTATATTTATTTATTATTTCACAGATTTTTATTTTGTTTTATATTTACATTCCCCTGAATGTGTGAGTAAAATAATAATTGTACACATAAATTAATGAAACAGCTGGTTAGCAAAATTAGAACTAACATTATAATTTTACCCATTTATACAAGTTCACATAGGAATTAAATAAGCAGGTACCTAGGTAGCTTGAGAGGGTGTGGGCGTTTTAACTTTTAATTCTAAACACGAATTACTTTTTTTTGTTTTCTTAGGTCTTAAGTGTCTACTAATTATAATTCTTTGATTCATTTTCACGTTTTATTTGAAAATCTAAAAATGCATTTTATATTAATTTTGAATCACATTTTTTTTTTTTAGTAGTAGTTTATTATTATATAAATGCACTGTATTTTCTTTGATCAGAATCTAAAATTATGTGTAACCGAACATATTAGGTATATTTGTTTAAAATTATTTCAAACATGTTTTGTACGTTTAAAGTGTAATTAATACCAAATTGGACTCCAATCATACTGTAAAACTATATATTGCTACAATAAAACACTTAGGTGTACATTAATACGCCTATGGCCTATATTTAAATAATACCTATGTTTAATAATGCCTCGATCAAAGCCATTATCATATATATTTATGAATATATTTGTTTTTATCTACAATTTGGTGGGGTGCCTATATAAAACGAACCAACAAAAAAGAATAATGTAGGTATTTAATAGAGTGATATAATTTTAAATTCGTTTGTGCTATGGAACGCATTAAGTAAATTTAAAGGTCACGTTTTACATGTCAAAGGTTCTTTCAGGTTATAAACTCTGGGTTCTTTCATTCCCCATTAATAATTCACGCGATTGATTGTATACCCGAGTTATACAATTCTCTTTCCACCCCAAACCATGTATTGTCACTTTCTATATTATTATACATATAATATATATTCAAAAAATAAACGCGAATTCCCTGAAAATATATTTCTGTTTTATTTAAGCTAGTAGAATACAAAATAATTAAATTGGATTAGCTTGCACAGACTAAACAGAATACAATATAACTTTTTTTATCGAATTAATAAAAATAATATAGTTAAGTGAATTGTGCGTACAATACCTCCCGAATACACGGTATTTGACATAATATAATACGAAGTAAACAAATCAACAGTGTTTTTAAAACAATTTAATCACTAAATAATTATAGTATCACGCTACAAGGAATATTATATATATATATTATACTGTATTGACCGTTATGTTTCATTAAATTGGTCTGAAAAGGAAAACACAAGCTCGACATTTTTTTTCTTCAATATGTTGGTATATTTTATATATAAATCATCGAGGACGGGCAAGTGGTGTTTACTGGGCACATTTCTCCCCGTGTTTGTTTTTGGTTTATGCGCAACGATTTTCATAAAAAAAACATGCCCTCTAAACAAACCTTTTTCTTAACTGTATGAATCCCAATGCTCGACACTTAATATATATTGTCTGTCCTGCTCTTTATTTTTTTCACTCCCTTTATTTTATTATCGACACTTCCATCGACAGTTTTATGTACCACGCACAGAACAGAGCAGAGATCGTATACAGTCCACGTGTGCGACCGTGTCACATAACTCAAACGCGGCTCCTATAAACGGCTCCCATACACGATTAGCCTTTCTCGGAGGGTATCATTTCTTTTTTTCATTTTTGGGTGGTGGTGCGTCCCAAAGACACAAGTGATACGACACAAGTCAGTTTTATTTTGGGTAGGGAAAATAATGCTATGGTTGACGATTTTAAAAATGTCGTCGAGACTGGAAATGACAGCTCGTTATCACATAACATGCAATTCGGAATATACAAATAAAAAATAAGTGTTAAGTTCTATTTATTGCCACCCTTATAGGTAAATTATACTCTGTAGCTGACGGGTTTGCGCGCAATTACCGAATATGTAATGCAGATGTAGTACAATTATTTGGGTCTTCGAAGAATATATATTTTGTTTTATTGTTATTTGTTAACAAACATCGTAGTTTTATAAAAAAAATATAAGTTATTATTATTATGTTTATTTTTACACATCATGTGAACATGATATTATTAGATTAAAATAGTTTAATTGTACCTATATTCAATAAGTATTTATTAATTTAATTTTTTTATATCTATTAAAATTCACGAATAGGATATCAGATATCTAGTAACACAATTGTATCATTCATCTAAGTGTCATTATTACAATAATATTGAAAGTATTACTAATTTATTTATCTGAAGTTACCTATACAATTCTAATATAAAAGGTAATTACGATTTACCAAAAAAATTATGTTCCGTTAATATTCTGCTCCGTAAATTTCAGTTTGTAAGTTCCTTCAAACAATGTTGTAAAATTACATGTCTATCTTAAGTACTATATTTTAAAAATCTAATCAAAAATAACAATATCAATTTATAGATTATATTGATTTCATATAAAAAAGAGAACAAATATATAACATTGTTAAGTCAATACTTTACTCAAAATTTAAACATATTTTTTTCTCGGTTTTGATATTCGTGGTGCATAATCAATTATTTATATTTGTTTAAATACTGAATAGGTCTTAAAGTAAAATGTACAATATGATACATTAGGGATGATTATTTATTAATATACGATACATTTTGATACTTTTGAATATTGTTTTTTTTTTAAATTATTTAAGTTATATTTAAAGTTTACTTTTTAAGATCTCTTAGTATTATATTTTATTATTAATTTTAAACCTTAGCTGACAAAATAACCAGGATCAATATAAAAATAAACTTACTAACAAAGCCAACAATATAAACGGTTTTATGTTACAGTAAAAACTAGTATCTTCATGAACCCTTTTTAGTAACATATAAAAATTAAATTAAAAATTCAATAGACTATCTAAAATACGTTTCAGCTAGGGTAAAAGCATTTTGAAATGTTTTTAACTTGTTTTTTCACAATACATAAGAAAGGGTCGATCGATGAACGTTATTAAAAATGTACAACTCAAAAATGAAGTTTTTATTTTATCGAATTGCAATCTCGTATTAACGACGTGCTACGAAAAAAAAGAACAGAAAGGTTATATCCTACATCCACATTGACTCATGGAGAATTTACGGATGATTCTTTCCTTTCCCCTGAAATCATCGATTTGCCATTAGCCTCAACCATCTTACTCACTCGAAATCTAAGTTCGACGCTCATCATACCCTAAATCCACTGGGTTCTTTTTTCACCTTGATCAGAAAAAAAATGTCTCATGCTTCTCCCCTAAAGAAATTAACGAACGCTTGAACGGTCCATGTCATAACTCATCCCTCCTCGTCCCTAGCTGCATGGTTCACATGAAAGTTTCTTATATATGACACAAAAGTCAACAATGATCAGAAGTTTTTTTTACAACTACCTCACGTAACTAACGATGTACTACACCTAAAAAAGGAAAAATGTTCCAATATAATTTCACTAGATAAACGAGTCTAGCGTGAATGAGACTATTTTCCGTTCAATTCAGTTGCTAAACAAAAAAACCAATATTTACTCTTTTGCAGTAAAAGCTTGAGATGTTATTTAATTTTTTTTTCGATTTAGTTTCAGTAGTTTATATTAAAACAAAATCGTTTCATTTGAAATGATACAGGCGCCTTCTGTGCTGAAATAATAGTCCCACTCGGTCGATTGCTCTCTCAAAATGGAGGTTTGAATAATAATAATAATAATAATAATAAAAAATTGAAACCGATGAAAAGAAACCCATTAGGTATGCGGCTTATAGAGATTAAAAGCGAGTTGCGAAGAACCCCTTTTGGTTAATAAACATATTTCGGTCTCCAGTTTTTCTTTTTCAATACTTTTAATTATGCTGGACCGGAGTTTTTGCGGTTATTAAAAAAAAAAAAATAATAAATAAATAAAAGAAACTGTAATCGTAAAAGTTTCTGGGCATTTTTTAATTGTTGTGTAAATGTATAGAACTTAATAGGCCAAAAAACCTTTTTATTTTATCTTAAATATGACTATTGATCGAAGTGTACTTCATAAATAATATTTTGGTTTCTAATCGATCTATACAATTATTATAATATTTAGTTATAGAATACTCATCATAATTAAAACTAAATCTACATCCATTATTAAATTGATTTTTATTAATAATTCTTTTTTTTATTTATCTATTGACTTACATATTATGAATATTAAGACATTTAAATGTAGTAAGAGTGCCAATACAGCCACAACTTGCAAGTTATAAACATGCACATAGGGCGTACCATTATCGCGTTCCTCTTTAACAGCTTATTGAAATTATTTATTTAAAATTCATTTGCATAACTTAAGTTATACGTAATCCGATTAAAATGAAAACCAAGAAGATTAAATTGTTAAGAAATAGAGAGTTCCTACTAGGAGGATAAAGACGGAATTGAATAGTTTCATTTTTATTCATCGTGACAGCTTGTCATCTGCGTGACGTCTAAATCAAGTTCAAAGTTTAACTTGTGTTTTTACAAAAAATGTTCAACGTGTATTATTTAGTGTGATTTGTCTCGTTGACATCAAATGTCGACTGCGGAGAAAAACACGTACCCATACAACTAGTTTGTTGAGTTATTGAGAATTTGTATGTGTATTATAATGTTGTATTACAGCTATTCTATTTTGCTAATAAAGATTTCTGTCCGCCACGTGGCTAGGCAAAGGGCCCATTCTTTATATGGAATTTAATATTCAAACTAGCCCAAAGTGCTTTTTCAACAAAGAGTACACCTACCCCAAAGGAGATATGATGAAAGAAAGAATGAAAAAAAAAAGGAACACTTTAGTTTTTTATTTCATTATATTTGTATACATATATGTAATATAATATATGTGCGTGTTTATGTGTGTGTGAGTGTATAATAATATATATAGTACTGAATGTGCATTTACTAACGCAAAAACTTACTGCATTGGTGGGGCTGTGGATCTGTGGAAGAAGGGTGGAAAGGGGTTTAATTGACAAGTTTCTGAAACACTTGGCGAACGGTTTCTTTTTCTCCCTACCAACTTTTAATTTCAGTAAACTTATATATCTTTCTCCTCACCCGAAGTGTTCACGTTAATACAGAAATAAACAAGTGTCGTATCCTGGTGTGACACGTTTCGAATATTAAATCGGTTCGAAAAATTGGATACATGTCCTTATACCTACTTGTGGTGCGCATAAGAAACACGACCCAGGTCACTTAACGTAACCTGAGTAGGGTTTGTTTGTGTAGATGACCGATATCCACATCAGTATATAAAGCAAAATATAATTTTATTGAAGGTTATATTAAATTTGAACAAACATTTAGAATATTTTTAAGCTATTGAATAAAAATTAAAAATTAAATTGACTTGGTACGTAATAAATATATATCAAGCCGCAGATTATTATCATTAAACTATTTATATATTATATATTAGTAATTCTTAAAAAAAACACTTGATTGAGACTGGCATTAATTTATTTGAAATCAACACGATTTATTATTTTTGTATGTTATCTTCTTTCATAATATAAAATAAACGTCGAAAACTTAAATTATACTTTTGTTCTTTTCAATTGAGATTGTATAAACTCATCTATTTACATTTTAAAAACAGAAATATTTGAATAAATATTAAATTGTGTGTATTTATTTAAATTTATTTTCATAAAATACAATGCTTTAAAAGATTACGCGAGTTTAAATAAACCTTACTTATAATTTTTTGTGCATTATTCGTTTTTAATTTTCTATAGACTAATAGCAGTTAACGGTTATTACCTACTTTTTAACAACAGATACTATATGATTTAACTAATACCTACCTAACCCTAATAATTTAGTGAAAAATGTGTGTATAATAATATAATGATTTAGGTTTAGATTTATCTGTCAAGTTGACTGTATTTTTGATGGCACTATGAACTAGGTACCTACAATTGAACACGTGTGTATGTTGTATTACATCGAATGTATAGGTAAGGTATCGATAATAATTCAAATGATGTTAACATTTTGTTTAGGGTCTCGTATGTAGTTGTATAAGTACCAAAGAAGCAGATATAGTTCAATATGTATGAAAGGGATGAGAAAAATATTGCAAAGAAACTTTTTTCCGGATGTAAAATGATTAATATACTGAAGTTTTGGGGGTCTGTGAAAGTTTCGTATTTTCTATGGCGTTTAGTTTTTAACTTTGTAAAACTATGAAATTACATCAGACGATATACAGTCAAGTAGACATCGGAAGGGTGGAAATAGCATCCTAAAAGAATAAAGACATTATTTTGCTTGCTTGGCGGTGGTAGTACGTAATAGCGTGTGTGGTGATGGTGGGAGGGGGAGAAAGGGATACTAAACGGAAATACGTTGAAATATATATATATATTTAGTAATGCAGTTCATTTTTCTTACGTCTTTTTTTTTTTAATCACTAAATGACAAATTGAAATGTGCCGTGCAATAATAAAAAAAGTTTTATTTTTCGATTTACGACAATCAATTCGACCAGTTATTCAGTGCAGATTAACTCAGAAATGGTATTTTATTTTTCATTACTAAATGTATGGTGAGAATTAATAATACATTCTTATTTGTTTTTTGTTATTATTCAATATATAGGTAATATATGACGTATATAATATAAATATATATTTTGTTTTGTAGCATAATTAAATTACAATGCATATTATATCCATTAATCACTGAGATCGTCTTAGTCACAGTGTCGTTTATACAGCGGTTGTGTTAGGCTTATCTGCTGAATAGCCTATAATAGGTTTTTGTTAAAACAATGGGAAGAAGCAGTAAACAAAAAAAAATAATAGTGATAATAATAAAAATAAAATTGTTTCACCTATATTACGTTACGCGTCGTTGTGATTTATGAACGACCTATTCAAGCGATCGTGTAGAAAATTTGTCCGCTTAGATAAACAGAAAAAAAATAGGAAGTGCAACCTACGCTCTTTGTGAATAATTATAATACCTATTCAAAAACAAATCTGAGTTGATGTTAATGAGAGAACAATAAATTGAAAATCTTGGGAATAAATCTAAATTAATCAAATATTATGACTGTACATTTTGAATTCAATTTAATTGTAGTTATTGTATTGAAAGGAAATTATTTCACCAAAAAATGATTTAATGCAGAAAATAATTAAATAGTTTCAAAAACGTATTAATATATTTAGATTAATTTTGAGCTATTAGGTACATATTTATATATATAATTAGAAAAAATGACGAGTAATTTTTTTAAATGATTAATATGGTGTATTAAATATTGTTTCATTCCATTATCATAGCGCAAATTGTCTGTACTAAACATAAACAATCGTTGATATTATTATATAGTAAACACATCCGTTTGTAAGCACTTTATGAAGATATTATTTCAATTCACATTATATTTCAATTTTCAATGTACTCGTATTTAAATTTAGCTGAAAAACTTTCACGTTGTAAAATAGTGTTTACCGCGTCCATCATTTATTTAAAATGTTTAAATCTCGATTGATTGTTTTTGAAACAATTGGTTTTCCTCAAAATCCATTTGTCAAAATTCTTTTTACGAATGAATATTATGATATAAATTGAAATTGACTGCATGCAGACAAGTAGAATACTTTGGTCTTTGCTATAATTACGCATATTCACAATAATATAAACATAGCTATAGGTTTTAAAAGTAATTCTCAACTCTTTTTGGTGTTTAAGTACAAACAAACATCTTTACACGTAAACGAAGTCTATAGTTGTATGAAAACTCATTTACATGAATACAAGTGATTTATAGTGAATTTAATTTCGTACCAACAAACTTATAAACTTACTACTAACAAGTAACAACTTATTTGAATACTTGATACACGACCACTTTGTTGTTGGTTGGCATCATGATATATTTGAGATAATAACAAATATCTGAAATTTGTTCAGATCGTTGGAACTATTTACCAACACAGCTGCTTTCGAACTAAACCATTTAACTAGAATATGGTAGAAGAAATCTCATTTTTTTGTCTTATTATATTATATTAATAAATAACATTTCTTTTAAGGAAACATCCAAGACCGAAAAACTAATCTGAATAAATTATTTACACTTGAGGCATAGTATGAAATATACTATACATATATATTTATTATAATATTTTATCCTGCGGGTTAAGATTTTCGAAAATGATAATTTTCGTGACTTTACTGAATTAATGTAGAGCAGCACTCTCTCAAGGGTATGCGTGTTTATGGTATCTCGAATCGCTATCGAATTTTAACACTTATAATATAATTATGTATACATCTCTATTTGTTTCAATTTTATGCAAATAAAAAATGAAACTTTTTTGGCTGGTGTGAAAAGAGTTTTGATTTATATTGAAACAAATAAAACACGGCTTAACTCACTGCTTAAGTATTCGTTTCAACGTGCGATTGTACTTGATGGATTAGTATGTTTGTTACATTACTATAATATATCATAGACTAATTATATCGACACGTAATGTCGTAATAATAAGAACCACCGAAACTTATAAGTTATAATTATTGAAATATTTTCAAGGACGTTGCGCCGCTGCATCACTAATTATTAGTGTCTGCAAATAACACATCAAACTATTTCCTATTTTACTAGCCACTATAACTTATTATAATTACAGATCTAATACGAACTCTATGTAAAAACTTTTATTACTGTACGCGTCCACACAAGAAACAATATTCTTGACTATGTAAGTATTATACCAATGCTCGCGAAAAGCTTTTGAACTGTTTTAAAACTTTAAAACAACCTCGTTCGTTAAATTTTTCAAGCACTCCTATGTATAAAATATATAAATATATTATTATAATATATACCTACCTACGTACCGAGTTTCACATAAGCTGCTGCGTTTAATTAATTATAAGAACCCGGGATTATGCAAATACGTGAGAATTTATAAAACACGGTTAACTGCGGTATAATGTACAGAGTAACCGAACCATACTGTAAATCGTTATTCAAGCATTTACTATTTGTTTTTCACATCACAGATGTTTGTGCTGGAAATTCACTAACAAGAAATCACCAGCCAAAACGGAGAAATAAAACCGTCTCTTTTATTCTCCGTTAAAGATAACCTAACTTTTCGCGTATGTACTTTTGTGTCGTGCTCTGCACAGTTATTGTTGTAACTAAGCACTTTGTGTAGTTGTACCTACTCGTACATAGTATAGGTAAGTGCATTATATGGATATCGGGTGATACGTAGGCCCCAAATATTAATTTTCAAAGAGTAGGTGAGTACACGGAACCATTGTCTTTTTAAGTAAACGGCGTAACATGATTGCAAGTGATGTATAAAAAGGGTTCAATCTTTTGTGTTGTTGTAAGTATAATATAATATTATTGTCTGCGAATTTCTGGTGCTCATTGAAAACAAATTAAAAAATGCTTGATTATTTATACGATAGTCGGCGAGCAGCTGTGGTTTGAAAATAACAAACATAGGACTTTTTTATTGGACGTTTTAAAATTAATATTCATTTGCACTCATAAATTTGGATA